>QJPP01003238.1:0-147565 GCA_003996215.1 Jaltomata sinuosa | reverse complement strand
AGACAACCTCCACCACTGCAGTGCTATTTTCTCAAGGTCGTTAGTAGACAAAAAGGAAGATCCAGGTGCATTTACTGTTCCCTGTACTATAGGGAAACTCGGCTTCGGAAGAGCCTTGTGTGATCTTGGTGCTAGCATCAACCTGATGCCGCTAGCAGTCTATAAATAATTGGGTTTGGGAGCTCCTAAACCAACGTCCATGAGAGTGTTGATGGCTGACCGTTCGGTAAAGCGGCCCGTGGGAATATTGTCTGATGTGCTAGTAAAGATCGGTAAGCTTATCTTCCCAGCTGACTTTGTGATCTTGGATTGCGAAGTGGATTTTAAAGTTCCTATAATCTTGGGACGACAATTGCTAGCCACGGCAAGAGTATTGGTTGACATGGAAAGAAACGAACTGACCTTCAGGCTAAACAATGATGTTGTCATGTTCGATGTATCTAAATTGATGAAGCAACCAAGTGACATGAGGGTGGTCGCGGTCGTCAATGTTATTGAGGAAGCTCCTGCGGATGTGCATCTTGAGGAGAAGGGTTTGGTCGAGACTCTAGCTGGTGTGAGAAGGATGCTGCGAGAAAGGAAACATGTAGAGGAAGGCGGTGAAAATAAATCAAGGAAATGAAAACACCGCAAGAGAATCTGCAAAGAAAGAGCGAAGAAGTTGTCGCGACTAGCTGCGGAGACGATGAAAGAAGAAGCTGGAATGCAACAGAAGTGTGTTGCGTGCACACACTCCATCGAGTTCTCCTGCTTTGGAGACCCTGGCGGTCTCCAACATCATTCTAGAATCTGAGTCCTATCGACTTCACAGGTATTCCTTTCTCTCACAGTTTTTAGCTTTCATATGGATGCATTGGGGACAATGCATGAGTCTAAGTTGAGGGTGTGGGGAAACCTGTGAGTCACCACCGAGGGTTTTTGTTGCCGTGTTTCTTTTCCCTCCGGTGTGCTATCTAGTAGAACCGGCATGTTTAGGTTGTTATTGTTATTTTTTTTTAGTGTCTATAGTTATGAGCATGGCGTTTTTTGTTACTAAAAGGAGGCCCCTTTAAAAAATTTCTGGTTTTGTACTTATGTTGAAACGATTGACTGTCTGGATCCTTGAATGTCATTGTGTTATTACGATTAGAATGAGTATGCTTAAGCCGAGCGGTTGTTTGATAGTTGGTAGCGATATAGTTTCTTGGTGCCAAGAGTGTGTGAGATTATTGTTATAAATTCTTACTCTGTGCATGCATCTAGAACTTGCCCGGTCTATTTTGTTAAGTTCGATTTGGTTGCTTAGGAAAGGATACAGGCCTTTTTGTATGCCGTCACTTAACTAAAAGACGTCATATAAATATCCTTTGGTTCCTGTTTGAGCATAATTAACTTGTTTTTCAATAACCTGTCACGTCTTTTTAACTTGAATCCTATTTTTGGCCCTGGTCCTTCCTTGACATGGAACTCACCAGGATTCAGCTAATGAGGTGCTACTATAAGGTAAACCTGTTTTGCCCTGGTCCTTCATGGACAATGTGTACACCAACGCAGGCAATCAGCCCAAGTTGAGGGTGGCTACTAGAGAGGTGAATGATAAGAAAAAGAGGATAGTGAAAATTGGTTGTGAATAGAATGAAAATTCGGGTGTGTGCCTAAAAAAAAAAAAAAAAAGAGATGAAAAAGATCGAAAAAGTAATAAAAAGAAGTATCAAAATAAAGAGGCCGCACCTGTAGCTAGAAAGAAGGAAATAAAAAGGTGAATAAGGACGGACAAAGTAAAGTTATGTGGTAATAAGATGTCGGTGATTCCAAGGAGGGCTTAGTCCACAACCCCTAAATGTATCCTACCTGCACCTGAAGCCTCATTACAAGCCAAAACAAGTCCTGTAGTGATCCTGAGCGGCTTTTTGAAGAACTGAAATAGAATAGTAAGGGCAAGCCTATGGTATCGCATGTGCATTGTTCGAAATCGTTTGTGAGTGTGAGCGCTTACCTAGTCCCAAATCTTGTGTGGGACTTCTTTGTGGTGAGGGCACCAAGATTTCTGTATTGTCTATTGATTGTTAGGATAGCTGCGCGTGTGTATGTAGAATGTTCTATCATATCAGAATGACATATTTGGATCCATGCAAGTTAGTGTTTCATACATTTGTGTGCGACGAGGGAGCTTGAATTAAAATTGAATAAGATGTTGAATGACCATGAGTTGCTAGAGACACGAGTTTGTTTTCTTAGTTGAGTCGTCGTGTTGTTTTTCTTTTATGTTATGTTGCTTGAGGACAAGCGAACGTCTAAGTTGAGGGTGTTGATGTGCCGCCATTTAACGCCACTTTCGGCTCCTTTTAACTAAGAACAATCGTATGTTTTCAAGCAACCATCGTCGTTTTTGATGGTTTTATGTTGGATTTGTAGGAAATGGAGACAAACACGGTAACGGAAGGAAATACGAGCAAAAAGACATTCTGGATAAGAGTGACGTCCTGAGTGACGGTCCGTCACACATGTGACGGTCCATCACAGAGACCGTCAAGTGGTGGCAGGACACTGCCTAGGGGTGACGGCCGCCGTGACGGTCCGTCAAGGTGGTGACGGTCCGTCACCCCAAGCCGTCAAGTTGAGACAGTCGGCGACACGGAATCCGAGCATTTTTGGGTTTACTTCCTGGACTCCTATAAATACCCTATGTTAGGTTTATTTTAAAAAGGCACTTACCAATACATTACCCAATAGTTTTAGGAGTTTTTGAGCGATTTTAGAGAGAGGAAACACGCTACACACGTTTTCCTCCTCCTTGAATCTTGTTCTTGATTTGTTCGTGGGATCTTTGTTTTTCTTGTTCTTGGAATAATTGAAGATTGTTTTCACTACATTGTAAGGATCTCTTTTCTTTATTATGAATATGACTTTATTCTATTCTTCAACAAGCATGATTAACTAAACCTCCCACAACTAGGGTTGTGGGAGCCATGGCTAAAGTAGCGATATAGATTCCGGGTAGAGACGGGTTCAATATATATGTTGTCACGTTGTTAATCATTCATTATTTAACGTTTTCTAGTGGTTGCAAACATTAGAACATGCCTAGGTTTAATTTGCTTGAGTAAAGAGATTAAAACCGGGAAACTTGATTAACGACGAGGATTCGAAACTACTAACTCTCGTCTTATGATTAATGTTGTAACTAGATTAATCTACTTGATGTTTAGGATTGAAATCTAAAAGCACACCTTTTCAAGTTCGAGAGAATTGAAAAGTAAATTCGTCTATTTGGTTGAGAAACATTTAGACGATACCATTAATTCAATCACATCGTGATACACATATAGAAAGAACCCGGTTAAGCCTAGAATCGACATCGTTACCAACGCCATGGTAAACACTTCCCTAGTTCATTCTCCTACTGATTATCTCTCATACATTATTGTTCGTTTTGTTTAAACATTGTTCATACAAACCCCCCCCCCCCTTATTTACCGAAAAATATTGACCATTAGTCAACTAATTCACTAACGACTTAATTCTCACCATATTCTCTGTGGGATCGACCCCAACCTTTGTTGGGTTCTATATTTGACAACGATCACTTACGCTTCGTAATTGGAGTGGTACTTTGAGCGTTATCAAAATTCCAATCCATAATGATTCCACAAGTTGGATACATCATGCAAGCAATACTCCATGCCCTAGATGATATCTGCACAAATAGGTCTGTACTAAAACAAATCATTCAAAATAATGCTGTCCTAGATAAGGCTTGTACCAGATCTGATCTTATCACTGGATCAAATTGCTCTTGCCATGCACCTAGGCGACAAAAAAAATTCAGGAGGTTCAAATGGCCAAAACGTTCAGGCAGCAACTCCACATTCATCAAGCATATAAAATACTTCAGGAGAAAAAGTCTAGGCCGTTCCCAGAAAAATGGCAGATATTTCATCTGCAATAGATTTGGACATTTTGCAAGAAATTGTCCCTAGTACAAAGGGTCTGATAGGTCAATCTATCTCCTTGAAGAAATAGCAGACCATGCAGGCGTCTATCTATAGGACGGCTTTGCAAAAACTATTTCCAGGCGGTAAATCAACTCATAGTAGTACAACTTTTCCGTACATTACTTGGGCTTCTTGCGGCTCTCCCTGGCCTTCTCACCACTTTATTTGATTTGGAAAAGTTACTACTCTACCAACTGATTTACTTTGCCATTTATAAGTTTATGTTAAGTTAGAGGTGACCTCAGAAAACCATTATACCATAATTATTCTACTTGTAACAAATTTCCTTACTAGGTAACCATGGTACCTTGAAATATAGATGGACTTACAGGAGTAATATTCTGGACCCTATGCTTGGACTAGGATCAGCCATACCATCCCTCCGAAGGGAAGAACAAGAAAAGTTTAGAAAGCAAGTATTTTATTCAACAAGCAATATTTACCAAGAGTAGTATTTCTACTACTATTTCCTAAGTCTATTTCTAAATCTAATCCTGACTGCTTTCTCCTATCTACTTATCTTCCTTCATATAAAGGTGGGAAGCTTGCTACCAAAGCTAAAAACAAATCTACTTACTAAAAATAGTAAATCTTATCATATGTGGCCCACCATTCTAAAAATAGTAAAGCCTTATCCTAATCTAAAAATAGAAAATTTCTATCCGGGCACACCATTCTATCCTACTTTATTCATACTAGGCCCCACAAGCATGTGACGGAGCCTAATAAAACAAAATACAAAATACAGAACATCATATACTACTGAAAGCTGTAATATTTACATAAAGGGCCATGTGATGGCATGTGACAGCGGTGTCCACTTTTGTCTCCTCTGCTGAAAGCAGGTGGATAAGCAACTTGCAAGCTGGTGCGCAAGTAACTTATAAGCTGGTGTGTAGGCAACTTGTTACCATGCAGGTGGGGGTAAGCTGGTTGTAAGCTACTTTTAGGGGAGTTTGTCTTGACATGGATGGTAAACTTTTGGATGGGTAATTTGGTCACGGTGACTTGGTAAACAACTTGTTACCATGGATGCATCATCTTGCATCACCCTGCATTATCTTGCATCATCCCATGGAGTGTTTGCATCATCTGAAGGGGTTGAAGGCGGGCTTGAGTATCCTTCTTCTTTTCACCAATTAGTTTCATGCTATCCTTTCAAACGTTCTCTACTTTCAAAGATTCTTTTGCGCGACTTGGTGAAGTGGTTCTTCCTCTTGGATGACCTCGCTACCTTGTGTTCCCAATTTTGCAATGGAACATTCATTCTCCTTAAACCGGCGGGCTGAGTTACTTCATTCATGAGAACTTGTTACAGGAGTAGATTATTTTTGTTTGTAAGGACAAATTGTTCGAACAGATCCTCATACTATTTGTATATCGCTAGTGTATAATTTGCAATCCCAGATGGGATCATCCTTTGTTCGTTAAGCATAAAGATATGCTTAGCTGGTTTTTTGTTGACTTTCTCCTTATTGTGGAATATCGCTGAATATGGCTTGAATTACTTCTTGAAAGATATTCCTTCGGTTTTGATTTCCAAGCGATCTTTGAGTTGCCTATGGATATCAAACTCGATGATGATGTCTTTCCCTGGAACATAAGAACCAAGTAGGTTGGTTCAGAATTGCAATCTTGGAAAGAATTCGATCACGACTGGATTCTTCGTGATAACCCTAGTAGTTAGGATCCCATTATATGCAATGTTGAACTTCATAATAGAGGGAATCTATTGTTTTTCTGGAAGAACAACTAGGTTGAGTATTGATGAGGCTGCAACGATATCTACCATAGTGGTGACTCAAACTGGTTCGTACCATTTGGATGGATAGATAGTCAACTAGACTTGAGGGACTTTTGCATCTGAAGTGTACTTGTTGTTTTCTTCTTGTACTTTGGATATCTGGAAATGACCAGCATTTGAATGAATATCCTTTTTTGATTTGGATACCTGGAGATGTTTATCACCTAATTCCTCGTAGACATCCATAGAGAAGAGAGTCTTCAGTTGGTTCTTCTTCTAAAGAGAAGACCGATTAAAGATCATCATCTCGACTGAGATAGACGCCTGCATGGTCTTCTATTTCTTCAAGGAGATGGATTGACCTATTGGATCCTCTGGACTGGGGAGAATTCCTTGTAAAATGTCAATTTATGTTGCAGATGAAACATCTGCCATTTTTCTGGGAACTGTCTGGGCTTTTTCTATTGAAGTATTTGGTACGCTTGATGAACATGGAGTTGCTGCCTGAAGGCTTTGGCCATTTGAACCTCCTTAATATTTTTTGTCTCCTAGGTGTATGGCAAGAGCAATTTGATCGGGTGACAAGATCAGGTTTTGTGTAGGCTTTATCTGGGTCTGGATTGTCTTGGATGATCTGGTTCAATACAGATCTTTTTGTACAGATACTATCCAGTGTTTGCAGATCTTTAATGATCTTCACAGCATGGTCTGACAATATTTTTTGTAGTGATGGAATGAATGCTTCGACTTTATATATATTCATGGAGGAAAGAGATTTCTCTAATGGCTCATTTTCCTTTAGGGAGCCTAGTTAATGATCATCTCTTCGGCTGAGTGAGATGTTTGTGTCATCTGCTACCATATCAGAGATTGGGATTGTCTTGTTAGATTGTCTAGTGTAAGAACAATCTTTTATGAAGTGTCCAACCCTTTTGCAAGCAAAGCATTTCTTCTTCTAATAATATCCTGGCCCTTTCCATCTAACATGTTCAGTGCTCCAAGTGGCCTTTCCATTTGGGGACTTACTGAGTTTGGCTCTTTCATGGAGTTTAGATCTACTGTAGTGCATGTACCTCTTGTGCCTTGCATGTCGTTTAGAGATTGATCCTGAGCAGTCGGAGCTAGTGACTATTTTGCTTTTACCACTTGGACCCTCAACGGCTGAATTGTCTGGAATAATCTGCTTCAGTACAGATCTTCTTGTGCTAGTGTCATCTGCTATATTTCCATGAGCATTTTCAACCATAGAATCTATGGTTTCATCAATTTTGTTGATGATTATGGGTGGATAGTCTTCCTTAGAGGGTTCAATTGAGGACTTGCCCTTATCTTCAATGAATCCTTTGGATTCTCTTGAGGAATTTTCACTATGCTTTAAATATTCCTCTATAGGATCAAGATCATGTGGGTCCTGGGTAATGAATCCTAAAACATCATCTTCTTCTAAGAGATAGAGGCTTGGAACAGCTTGATCGGAGATAGACAAATCATCATTTGGCATAGCATAGTCTGGGACCTTCAAGTCAGTATCTGGAATGATTGAAGTCGGATCTGGAAAGATAGTAGTATCATCTGGAGTAATTTGATCTGGAAAGATCAAGTGTTTTTTGTTACTTGGGTGTGGCTCTTTGGAACTTATGTTAAATTCCCTTTTCCTTTTGGACTGCTTCTGGATTTCTTTTGGGTTGCAGCAATGTCCTTACGTTCCCACACAAATTTAGCAATGTCAAATACAGGTTCTTTCTCATATGTTGGAGAGAGTGACATCAGGATCTGTGAAGCAGAAAGGAAATTACTAAAGGGTAGTCCTAAATTTTATGGAGAGAATGTTTGTGATGTCATGGGGAAATAGGTAGGCTTTTGAGGTGGACTCTAAGGCTATTGTTGGTCAAAGATACCATATCTTAGGTGGTGTATCTGTTCTGTAAGGGAAGCCTTTTCTTTGCGTTGTTGGTCAAATAAGTGAGACAACGAAGTGCTTCGTGGACAGATATACTACTGAAGAGTTTCCATCCTCCGTTCAAGGGCTTTGATGAGTCCAGCATGTTGTCTGGAAGCCTATTCTAAATTTTTCACAACCGTCTCCACTTTGTTGACCTTCTTGGCCTGAGTGTGAGAAACATTCCCTAGAGAAGCGCCAAGGTGGGTTAGTACCTTGTTTTGGCTGAGGGCATTCTCAGTTTGCCAGTTCATTGTTGCTTCGATATTGCTCATAGGTGACCTTTATCATGTGGGCAAGATGACATTCTTTTTTGGTATTTTTGGAGCGTGGATCATGCCATCTTTTTCAAAGTGTTGTTGAGATGGGAATTCGAGAGTGTGGCAAGAGATGGAGAGCTTATCATGAACATATGAGGTTCATATTTATCTTTGATTGGGTCCTTGTGGTTTATTTCTGGGGTAGGTAAGGGTGGCCAATCTTGGGGGTTATGTGAGACAAGAAATTCATTTCCTGGATGGCCGAGTGAGCTCACAGAGGAATTTCTCTCATTTTTTATACTTTACCATTTGGCCCTTGCTTAATAGTATTCATCCCATTCGACTTCATCATCAAGGCATTCTTGACAATCACACTCGATTTCCCACTTAGAATGCCCCTTAAAAGGACATTTGAACCACTGCACGCCAAGGCCCTCACGATTGAATTGTTTTATGCAATCATGTTCACTCATGACATCTGTAGTGTACCAAGTGAATGTATCAAAGTCATCTTCCGGATGTAGTGTGGTACATATTTATGGTAAGGGCTGTTACATTGGGCTTTTTTAGGTAAGAGTAGTTAAAGCTCTTGGAAACAGTTTTGTCATGTGATTTGGCAAAGGTTGGTCCTTAGAAGTAGAGAGTTTTAGCAAGATCTCTCCGTCTCTCATAATTTGTGACCCATGATTCAGGAAGGATTTTAGCAAGTTGTCTCCTGGATATCTTCCTTGGGATCAGGGTACACATTGTGGTTCTGTTGGTGGCATCTATGTTCAAGAAAAGAGAGTTTTCATTACCTGGAAGTGAAAGATCCAATGCATGGCTCTGGACTTGCCAAGCTATCTGGTAGTGGAGAGTCTCCTGGATGGCATCTCTAGCTTGCGGAGCTCCTTGGATCTGGACCTGGATCTTCAGTGCCTCCATCAGATACGGATCACATAGGTACATGTTGAAGTTTAGAAACAAAGTGGCGAATACTCTCCCGGCATTGAGAGTTATCTTTGTGGTTCCCAAGTTAGCATGTTTGTACTCGTTGTATCTAGTATCAAGGAGTGGAAGATGGGAAACAACTAGTTGGCCTTTCCTTCCATGATATGTCAAAGCAACTCTTACACCACCAAAATGGATATGGGTGAAACCATGGGCTTTCCACTATCGCGAAAAGTCCTCTAGTATCTGAAACATGATAAACTATTCCTCCGGAGTTGCAAGAATAAGGTGCTGGTCAAGGTTTGATGCACTAACATATTCTTTGACTCCCTTGGGTTACTTTGGAAAAGGAATGGATTTGTAACCACGGAGAGCATGTCTTTTTTGCAAAAGCGGAATATGGGTTCAATTGTGGCAGGTGGGTTTCTGACACTTTAATTTTTGGGGGCAAGACGTCTACCTCGTAAAGGTAGTCATATTTACATGACATGGTTTTACTGAGGGTAGGTTACATATTTATTCTTGTAAGGGACTTGCAAGGACTGAACGAAGATGGACAAGACTCTGATTATGCTACGACAATTGAGAAAAAATAGTAAATACTATGACTGACTCTAATATAGTAGGACTATGACTATGACACAGGTATTTGGTAAAGACTCAAATGAGAGAAAGACTCTAAATAAAAATATGTACATGGGACTGGACTGATATATGACTAATGACTCAAACAAAAAGACTTTAGTATGGACAAGGCTATGACTAAAGACAATACTACAATATGTAAACTTGAGGGTAATTGCACTGCGAATAAAACCTTATCCTACACTGCTCCTCCCTCTGGAAGGGACGGGTCTGGCTCTAATACCAACTAGCTGGGGAAGCACCAGGGGCGGCTGGAGACACCAACACCAGCAAGGCTATACATGGAAGACAGAGGCAAGCACGGGATACCATAAGTAATTCTAACTCAAGTCAAAAGCACAAAATAGAACATGACATAATGGTTTTCAGATAGACTGGGCTTTCCAAACCATAAAAATGGATTGGACACAAAGTTAGCGTACGCGTCCATATAGGTGTATTGCCAGACTCAGTCTTTTGGGGCTACACATAAACTCAAGGAAGGTTTGCCAAACTTTTAGCATCACATCCACACTAGGACGGCTTTGCCAAAACTATTTCCAGGTGGTAAATCAACTCATAGTAGCACAACTTTTCTGTATATTACTTGGGCTTCTTGCGGCTCTCCCTGGACTTCTGACCTCTTTCTTTGCTTTAGAGAAGTTACTACTCTACCAGCTGATTTATATTTCCGTTTATAAGTTTATGTTAAGTTAGAGGTGACCTCAGAAAAAGATTATACCATAACTATTGTACTTGTAACAAATTTCCTTACCGGATAACCATGGTACCTTGCAATGGAGATAGCCTTACTGGAGTAATATTCTGGACCCTATGCTTGGACTAGGATCAGCCATACCATCCCTTCCAAGAGAAGAACAAGAGAAGTTTAGAAAGAAAACATTTTATTCAACAAGCACTACTACTATTTCCTAAGTCTAATTCTAAATCTAATTCTGAATGCTTTCTCCTATCTACCTAGCTCCCTTTATATAGAGGTGGGAAGCTTGCTACCAAAGCTAAAAATGAACCGACTTACTAAAAATAGTAAATATTATCCTACGTGGCCCACAATTCTAAAAATAGTAAAGCCTTATCCTAATCAAAAAATAGAAAATCCCTTCCGAGCACACCATTCTATCCTACTTAATTCAAACTGGGCCCCACAAGCATATGACGGAGCTTAATAAAAAAAATACATAATTTCCTATACTATTGACAGCTGTAATATTTAAATAAAGGGCCACGTGATGGCATGTGATTGTGGGGTCCACTTTTGTCTCCTCTTCTGCAAGTAGCTGGATAAGCAACTTGCAAGCTGGTGCGCAAGCAACTTAAAAACTGGTGGGTAAGCTGGCGTGTAGGCAACTTATAAGAAGGTGGGTAAGCTGGTTGTAAGCTACTTTTAGGGGAGATTGTCTTGACAAGGATGGTAAACTTTGGGATGGGTAATTTGGTCATGGTGACTTAGTAAACACCTTGTAACCATGCATGCATCATCTTGCATCACCCTGCATTATCGTGCATCATCCCAAGGAGTGTTTGCATCATTTGAAGGGGTTGAAGGCGGGCTTGAGTATCCTTCTTCATTCCACCAATTAGTTTCATGCTTTCCTTTCAGAAATTCTCTGCTTTCAAAGCTTCTTTTGTACGACCTGGTGAAGTGGTTCTTCCTCTTGGATGGCCTCGCAACATTGTGTTCCCAATTTTGCAATGAAACATTCATTCTCCTCGAACTGGCAGGCTTAGTTACTTCATCCATGAGAACTTGTTGCATGAGTAGATTCCTTCTGTCTGTAAGGACAAATGGGTCTAATGGATCTTCGTACTGTTTATATATTGCTGGTGGATAATTCTCCATCCCAGATGGGATCATCCTTTATTCGTTAAGCATGAAGATATGCTTAGCTAGTTTTTTGTTGACTTTCTCCTCATTGTGGAATATCACTGAATATGGCTTGAACATCTTGAAAGATATTCCTTCGGTTTTGATTTCCAAGCGATCTTCGAGTTGCCTGTGGATATCAAACTCGATGATGAGGTCTTTCCCTGGAACATGAAACCAAGTAGGTTGGTTCGAAATTTCAATCCTGGAAATAATTCTATCACAACTGGATTCTTCGTGATAGCCCTGGTAGTTAGGATCCCATTTGATGTAGTGTTGAACTTCATAATGTAGGGAATCCATTATTTTTCTAGAAGAACAGCTATTTTGAGTATTGATGAGGTTGCACCGGTATCTACCATAGCAGTGACTCAGATTGGTTTGTCCCATTTAGATGTATAGATAGTCAATTGTACTAGAGGGAATTTTGCATCCGAAGTGTACTTGTTGTTTTCTTCTTATACTTTGGATATCTGGAAATGACTAGAATTTGAATGGATCTCCTTTTTTGATTTGGATACATGGAGATGCTATCATCTAATTCCTCGTAGACATCCATAGAGAAGAGAGTCTTCTCAGTTTGTTTTTTTCTAAGGAGAAGACTGATTCAAGATCATCATCTCGACTGAGATACACGCCTGCATGGTCTGCTATTTCTTCAGGGAGATGGATTGACCTATCAGACCGTCTGGAATGGGGATAATTCCTTGCAAAATATCCATTTCCATTACAGACAAAACATCTGCCATTTTTCTGGGAACTGCCTGGGCTTTTTCTCCTGACTTATTTTGTACGCTTAATGAACGTGGAGTTGCTGCCTGAAGGATTTGGCCATTTAAACTTCATTAATATTTTCTGTCGCCTAGGTGTATGGGAAGAGCAATCTGATCCGGTGATAAGATCAGGTTTTGTGTAGGCTTTATTTGGGACTGGATTGTTTTGGATGATCTTCTTCAATACAGATCTCTTTGTGCAGATACTATCTAGTATATGCAAGATGGTTTCTCTGATGTGTCTGACCTGTTGGATTTTTATGAATTGGAATCTTTTCTTAATGATCTTCACAGCATGGTCTGACAATATTTTTTGTAGTGATGGAATGAAGGCTTCGACTTTATGTATATTCATGGAGGAAAGATATTTCTCCAATGGATTCTTTTCTGTTGGGGAGCCTGGTTTATGATCATCCCTTCAGCTGAGTGAGATGGTTGTATCATTTGCTACCATATCAGAGATTTGGATTAGCTTGTTAGATTGTCTAATGTAAGGACAATCTTTTATGAAGTGTCCAACCCTTTTTCAGGCAAAGCATTTCTTATTCTGATAATATCCTAGGCCTTTCCATCTAACATGTTCAGTGCTCCGAGTGGACTTGGGGATTCCATGTGGGGGCTTACTGAGTTTGGCTCTTTCACGGAGTTTGGCTCTCCTGTAGCACATATACCTCTTGTGCCTTGCTTGTCATTTGGAGATTGAGCATGAGCAGTCGAAGCTAGTGACTATTTTGCTTTTACCACTTGTTCTCTCCGCGGCTAAATTGTCTGGAATAATCTGCTTCAGTACAGATCATCCTATCCTAGTGTCATCCGCTATGTTGCCATAAGCATTTTCCATCATAGAATCTATGGGTTCATCAATTTTGTTGATGATTATGGGTGGATAGTCTTCCTTATGGGGTTCAATTTTGGGCTTGCCGTTATCTTCAATGAATCCTTTGGATTCGCCTGAGGAATTTCACTATACTTTAAATGTGCCTCTATAGGATCAAGATCATGTGGGTCCTGGGTAATGGATCCTAAAACATCATCTTCTTCTAAGAGATAGAGGCCTGGAATAGCTTGATCGGAGATAGACAAATCATCATTTGGCATAGCATAGTCTAGGACCTTCAAGTCAGTATCTGGCATGATTGAACTCAGATCTTGACATGTAAAAGTATCTTCTGGAGAAATTTGATTTGGGAAGATCAAGTGTTTTTTGTTACTTCGGTGTGGCTCTTTGGAACTTTTGTTAAATTCCCTTTTCCTTTTGGACTGCTTCTGGGATTGCTTTTGGTCTGCAGCGGTGTCCTTACGTTCCCACACAAATTTAGCAATGACAAACGTAGGTTCTTTCTCATATGTTGGAGAGAGTGACATCAGGCTATGTGAAGCAGAAAGGAAATTACTAAAGAGTAGTCCCAAATTTTGTGGAGAGAATATTTGTGATGTCATGGGGAAATAGGTAGGCTTTTGAGGTGGACTCTGAGGCTAATGTTGGTCAAAGATACCATATCTTAGCTGGTGTATCTGTTCTGTAAGGGAAGCCTTTTCTTTGCGTTGTTGGTCAAATAAGTGAGACAACGAAGTGCTTCGTGGACAGATATCATACTGAAGAGTTTCAATCCTCCGTTCAAGGGCTTTGATTAGTCCAGCATGTTGTGTGGAAGCCTGTTCTACTTTTTTCACGACCGTCTCCACTTTGTTCACCTTTTTGGCCTGAGTGTGAGAAACATTACTTAGGGAAGCGCCAAGGTGGGTTACTACCTTGTTTTGGCTGAGGTCATTTTCAGTTTTCCAGTTCATTGTTGCTTCAATATCACTCGTAGGTGACCTTTCTCCTGTGGGCAAGATGACATTCTTTTTTGGTATTTTTGGAGCGTGGATCATGCCATCTTTTTCAAAGTATTGTTGAGATGGGAATTCGGGAGTTTGGCTGGAGCTGGATAAGCTTATCATGAATATATGAGGTTAAGATTTATCTTTGATTTGGTCCTTGTGGTTTCTTTCTAGGGTAGGTAAGGGTGTCCAATCTTGGGGGTTATGTGAGACAATAAATTCATTTCCTGGACGGCTGAGTGAGCTCACAGAGAAATTTCTCTCTTTTTTGATACTTTCCCATTTGGCTCTTGCGTAATAGTATTCATCCCATTCGTCTTCATCATCAAGGCATTCTTGATATTCACACTCGAGTTCCCATGGACAATGCCCTATAAAAGGACAATTGAACCATTGCACGCCAAGGCCCTCAGGACCAACCTTCACAAAATCACATGACAAAACTATTTCCAAGAGCTTTAACCACTTTTACCTAAAAAAGCCCAATGAAACAGCCTTTACCATAAAGATGTACCACCCTACATCCGGTCCAAAGCCAGAAGATGACTTTGATACATTCTCTTGGTACACTTCAGATGTCATGAGTGAATATGATTGGATAAAACAATTCAAACGTGAGGGCCTTTGCATGCAGTGGTTCAAATGTCCTTTTACAAGGCATTGTCTGTGGGAAATATATTGTGACTGTGCTGAATGTCTTGAAGATGATGATGATTATGATGACTATGAATGGGAAAAATATTACTATCAAAAAGCAAACCCAAAGGACAAAGGAAGCTCCAAAAGAGAGTTCCACAAAAGGTATGAAGATGGAGATTCTTTTGTCAGTTCACTAGGCCGTCCAGGAAAATACGAATTTCTAGTTTCATACAAACCCCAAGATTGGCCAACTCTATCCAACCCACTCATAAATGAATATACCAAAACCAAAGAGAAACCTAAGACTCAGATGTTCATGATAAGCCCTTCCAGCTCCAGTCATACTCCTGAATTCCTATCTCAACAAACCTTTTAAAAAGATGGCCTAATCCACGCTCCAAAAATACCAAAAAAGAATGTCATCTTGCCCACATGAGAAAGGTCACCTACAAGTGATATCGAAGCAATAATTAACTGGAAAACGGAGAATGGTATCAGCCAAAAATAGGTGCCAACTCACCTTGGCACGTCTCTAATAAATGTTGCTCACACTTAGACCAAAATGATGAACAAAGTGGAGACGATCGAGAAGAAAGTAGAACAGGCTTTCACACAACATGTTGGACTCATTAAAGCCCTTGAACAAAGATTGGCAACCCTTCAGTATGATATATGTCCACTAGGCACTTTACTATACCATTTCATTGACCAACAAATCAAAGAAACAGCTTCACTGAAAGAAAAGATACACCAGCTGAAGTATGACACTTTTGACCAGCCACAGCATCAGAGTCCATCTAAAAAGTCTACCTTATTCCACATGTCATCATAACCATACTCTCCATCGAAATTGGGCCACTCCTTTACCAGTTTCCCTTCAGCATCACACAGCCCCATGTCCTTGTCTCCGAAAAAAGAGAAGGAAGCTGAGTTTGATATTGCTAAATTTGTGTGTGAATGAAAGGATGCTGCTGCTACTCAAAAGCAATACCAGAAGCAGTCCAAAAGAAAGAAGGAGTTTGGGGAAAATCCCAGGGACACAGTCCTACAAAATATGATGATTTCAAGTCACAAGAAGGATTTGGATAATCCAGATCATACTACTCTAGATGATGACTCAATTTACTCTGGTTTGATATTTTCCAAGTTTGACCTTAAATCTGGATTTTGGCAATTGGGAATTCAACCTGAGGAAAGACCAAAGACGGGGTTTTGAATACCAAATCACCATTTTCAATGGATATATATACACACACCACAGTAACTACAATAACTACTTATATACGCACATACTACTTAGAATTAATATATATACACACACCACAGTAACTACACATAAGTGAATTGTGCACTTTCACTCAAAGTCCTGGTGAAGCCATCCTTATGCACCTTTTCTTTACTTATATTTTTAAAAAAATTTATATCATTATTTATCACTCCTCAGCAAAATCTTAAATACCAAATTATTTATGTCACTGAAAGGTAAACTCAAAGATCATTAATTTGGTATATAGTGTACCACGTAACTCTTTATAGGCTAAAAGTTATACTTCGTTTAAAGTATTAAACTTACTTCAAAAAAATCAAGGTTCTACAATCTCCTCCACTTAGGATCATTCGTCCTCGAATGATATTTGTGTCTTACATCAAATTCCATAATTATCCAAGGCATTTATGATACCACCTACTTAACTTTCACCTCAATTTACCTATCTTAAGGCCTTAAAATTTGGCTAACTCTCAAAATTTCTAAAAGCTTTGGCAGAATTTCTCCTGTAAATAGGCCTATCAAAAACCTGCCAGCTAGCCAAAATACATACATATACACTTCACAGAGCATCACGGTAAATATAATACCTTAATAGATAATACACGAGGCTTCGTTTGGCCTTATACTCAAATGAAAGTTATAACCAATCTTGTGAACTTATCTGCGATATTTTCTTAAATTTTGACAGAGTTTCCTTTGTAAACAGGCCTATCCAAAATCTGTCAACTAACCAAAATACATATGCATATACTCTACAGAGCGTCACAACTGTTATATCACATATAAAAATAATAACTGGCCTCATCTTGGCCCTCTACTTCAAATAAAGACCATGATGAGTAAGGTAACTTACCTCATGTTCATGTACTAAAGAAAATTCACCACTGTAGATCATCTGAGAGTTCGGAGGTAGTAGGCATGGATTATATTCTTGAGCATATGATACGCGAACCAAGTAACAAATAAACTTATGATCCAATAAACAAGTGATTTTATGAATAAGTAGACAAATAAACCTTAAACCAATTGTGCAAATGCAAGTGAAATTTGAACGGATGATATTTAGACCACCTGTGATTTCCTGAAATAAATATTGATATGGAGGCTTTCTGAAGTTCTCGGATTAGAGTGACTATAAAACTCTGACTGTTATAATGACGTGGTCACCCTACCCCTTAGTCTACCCGATTGATTCTCTTTATGCTATTGTAAGACCCATCTATTCAGGACTCAAGTTGCTATTCTTCCCAAATCATGAAATGCTTTTTCTTGGCTATACCTTGGAAACACCTAGTCAATAAAGAAAAAAATAAATCCTAAATCTTTGGACCGCACATTTGTGCAAGACCTTTGTCAACTCTGAGTCATCTCCAATTATCTCTTTACCGATTTACCCTTTTAAGTTAGTATAAGTGATCTATAACGCTATCTATGGAGGGTTATAGGTGATTCTATGATGACACAGGAGGGACAAAATATCTTCACCTTGGGTAAAGGACTATTCTTCGCTCTTTTGTCACCAATGACTTAAGTTTTCAACAACCTTCGAGACCACTAGACATGAAACTCTTCTTTTCCCTCTGACTAGGGATACTTTAACCTTTACTCACATACGTGGCGCATAAAATATAAACAATTAAGTCACATAAACTCTATAACATATAAGCAAGTAAGCATAAAAGGCCACTAAATTATGTGAACATGTGAGCCACATAAAATGACTTTACCCTATAAACTTATAAATCTAATAAGTGTGTAACTTATGAACTAGTGAACTAGAGGGGCATGTAGTCTTTGTGCATGTAAGTTGTGAAAATCTATCGCAGATGAACATGTAAACTACAAAATAGCACATGGACAGATGGACCACAAAACAAAAAGCATGTAAGTAGATAAATTTTGACACAATATTAATATTATAGTCACCGAAGCTAGTAAGCCAGAAAAAAAAACGTAATACATGAGCTTTTAAACTGGAGAAATGTATACGTTATAAGTAAATTAATTGTAATCTATATCAGTATGAACTATAAGGAACTCAATACATAAATTCTAAAATCATAAAAGCATGTAACATGTCGTGAGCTACACACAACACATGGACACATTACTTATGATACTTGATCAACTACGTCATAAGTAGGGTGACACATAAGAAGGTAATCTATAAAGTCTATAATCAATAGACAATAGTTTGTGATGCATATAGCCTATAGACAAGTGAACCATGACGTGACACCTACCATACGATTGTATAGACAAGTAAGCTATGAAGGCACCTAATACTTAAACCTTTATTTAGGAAAACATACATCATGAAGATAACCTTTAAATAAGTATGCCTATAACTTATAAATAATAATTATTATTTTTTTCATTATGATCATATGAACTTGTGAAATGTATAACACTTAAATAAATCAATTATTGGGCTCATAATGTAAAAAAAAAGAAATGAGTGATTTATGATATCTATAACATACAAATAATTAACCTATGACATGTGAAAAAAATTCTAATACATATGCACGTAATATATAATCAAATATTTCGTGCAATAAATAACATATAGACAAGTATTTTATAAAATATTTAATCAGGTGGGTCAACATATAGCATAGAAATGTCTCCTTTATAAAACGTGTAACATATAAACAAGGATTCATATAGCATACGTCTATAAGTAAGTGATCTCAAATATAAATAACACATAATCAAATAGATCATAATTTTTTTTATAATATACAGATAAATACTTTATGAAACATATAGCATATAAGCATATTCTTTAAAAAAAATATAACATATAAATGATTGGTCCATGGAGCATATAACTTATGAGAAAATAATGTAGAATATATGTAAACAGTGATTCATGAAATATGTAACTTGTAAATAAAGGACCTATGATACAAGTAGCATATAAACAAATAATTCATAAAGGGCACATAATATGAAAACTAATAAACTTATGAAAATAAGTAAAATGTTAAGAATCGGGCTATAATACATGTAACACATATAATTCTACAAGAAAGTAAGCTATGATATTTACATATATAAATTTATGATAACTTAACTCTATGGGTATCTGAAACTTACATCGATACCAACACCAATTCTCATAATACGACACCACTGGTCGTTGAAGCTATATAATCATTCTCTAACTGGGAGCTCCATCCCATATATATGTGTAATCTAGGTTATTCAGATATCATTTGACTATACCTTTAAATGCAACAAACTGTCTTCCTATAAATAACTAATTGATACTATGTCTTCTTCTACCTTGAGCGCTCTTATAAATCTTAATTTATGTCTAATCGCTCGATATTTTTTTTAATTGAAATATTTGGTCGCGTACCAATACCCTCTTAAATTCTAACATAACATATGATGAGGCATATCTATACATATATCTCCATAAGTCTATTGAAACACTTTTCTCCGAACTTGCTACCATCAAAGGATTTGCATAGGTCATTGCCTAATCGGGGTACTCTAATGTATATAGTCTATAGAAATCGTCCATGTTCTCGCCTGAAAATAATGTCTAATAAAGCATCTAAGATTTGCTAGTCAATTAAGGATATCTTTAATTAACATTGGTGTGCAACCCTTTTCATAACATACCAGGCTACTACTATCTTTAGCTTTCAAGGGGTCGATTCATCGCCTCAATTTTTTTAACTTATACCTTATCTTGAAGTTTCTAGTTATCACCAAAGAAGTAATAAACATCCCTCATGGACTTCTTCCAATAAATTCTAAGGTATGAAATCAAATTCCAACCTTATTTTGAATTGTTGGTTGAAATAACTGGACCTAGGGTTGAGGGATCATACAGAAAAAGAAAGCTTTTAGACTTAGAGTACAGCAAAAGATACTATTTCTCCATTTTGTAGATGGACAACCCATAACCTAGTGATTCTATGACCAATCCCCTCCTTGAGAACTGCTTAGATAAATCTAAGAGTAACACAAATATAACTATAACTGTGGAGGGAACATGAATCTCAGCACGCATTATTTTTTGTAAGCAACTGTGAATCGAAGGGATCAGACTCACTGAGCTATCTTGATCCCTAGTAGAAGTCTCTTTGTGACTAATGGTTTAAAGGTAATTGCAAGAAGCTTCCCCATTTAGCAATGATAGTATTTGCGCTTGGCCTGATATGAAGTTCCATTCGAATAGGAAGAAGTTATACGACGATTGAGCTGAGTATGAATCAGAAGTAAATTTTTATGACTTAGCTCTGTCGCACGATCTAGCTCATAAAAGAAATTCAAAATTCCTAAATGTCCAAGCAGCCCCTCAATTATAAATGTGGTGCACAACACATTCATAAGTGAGGCTCTACTGGACACGGCTTCGAAGACTTCCTGGGACAACTGAACCTTGCTCTGATACCAAGTTTTTCACATCCCCAGAACGGAAGGGACAGACAAGGGTCCGTATGAACACCTGCTATACAAATGACTTGAGTTAAAAGGATGAGCCACTATTCATAAGACAATTTAGGAGTGGTACGTAAGTAGCACTGAACAATTGGTCACACTATACAGTGGACAACTAAAATTATAATTACATACGATAACTTTACATTGTTTGTGAAGCCTCTAATAGAATTTGTCACTATACAATGATAGATGGTCGAGACAGGACCCCAACATACCCAAGTTATAACTATAAATAAGACTAAAGAGTATTAGACATCTATTATCTCCAAATGAAAGAAGAGCTCACCAACTGGTTTGCTGATTATGAAACAAGTGCCTAATATAGAAGTCTGCTGACTGATGTACATGATCTTGTGTATACAATGATGCATTGCCCCCGAACGTAGGGACGTCAGTACATATACAACATGTACTGGAGAGTAAAGCAGACAAAATAACAAGTAGACATATAAGGACGCTCAATGAATTAAATAATAAAATGAGCAACTGTAGATAACTGATTTCTAAAAACTCTCGTCTGGAACTGTAATTTATGAGCATAAAAGTGACGGATACTATATAAAACTAAAACCTATGCATTTGCCTTATTAATTTATCATATAACATCTTGTGATTACTTCATCATTATGAAGCGCCTAATAATTATCCTAGGTGATGTCCTATGCCTACTTTTAATACAAATAATCATATGATGGCCTACCGAAGGCAATCCAAGTCACGTATAAAGCATATGTTTCTCAAGAACTTATTGCTATGGTTTTATACATATGACTATAATTGCGGTCTGATACAAGGTACGCCATTTGAGGGCTTACTATAAGGGTCTGCCTGCAGGCCACATATGTCATGTATTGGCTCGAGTCAGGGGAAACTAGTGCATGACGTTCCAGCTGACTACAAATACAATGTTCAGGCTCACTATAAGGGTCTAGTCTCAATCCTGTGCACAAAATAACATCGTGCGTATGTGTCAAGTAGAACCTATGAATACCCTCCCATCACTAACTTTATCAAGTAATGACCTTAAAGGCCTGTAACAAGTAGATTACGATAAGGATTATTCAGCCCCTCAGTTGGGGTTTTCCTATAACACTTAACTTCTTTAAATATATAATATCTTGCTATTCAAGCTCTAGTTCTTCATTGCATCTTAAGAATAAATTGCCTATATGACAAAATATACAAATGCGACTATATTGCGGCCATTTATAACATGTGATAGATACACCATGTGACTTGTAAGGATTTCAAGTAAAAACACTAGAGAGAAAAATCATGATTACTCGACTCGAGGGAGTAATATGAATATTGTCACTTCAGCCGATAAGCATATAAAGTTTAAAGAAAGGAGAGTTTGAATGGAATGAGCAAAAGGATATTTGACCATATTAGACATGTAATCATGTGGTAAACATCTAGAAAGTGAAAGCTCTATTCACATATGTCAAGTAAACTATATTGACTCTTTTAGGAGAAACAAGTGACTTACGGTCGTGCCTTAATGGCGGAGGAGGTTTTAGCTTTACATACCTTCGGTACCTTCTTAGCTAATTGTAGTACCACCAATTTCCAACGATCCAACCCACGTGGGTGTAGCCTTTGCATAGCCAACCACTAGCTTCCACCATCCAATAGACAACTAATTAACTACAAAAATAATAAATATGTTCATCAATAACTCGTAGATTCATCTTACCCTTAATTCCCATATTCATCACTTATGCCCAAGACTAATCAAATCCCTTAACAATCATTTGGAGAGAGATTTTCCAACTTACAAAATTCAATATTAAATCTGCCTAATTGGTAAGAATTCCTAAAACCTCCACCTTTAATAATTTCATCATTTTTTTCCCTTTCAAGAACCCTAAAATTCATCAATACCCACTTTAAAAGCTAGAGCAAAATTCAAATTAATTGGTAACTACAACTTCATAGTACCTCCAAAATATGTAATCCATAATATATTTCAGTTTGGGGGTAGAGAAATTACCTAATTGAAAATCAAACTTCACTTGAGTTCTTGAGGAATCTTTAAGACTATTGGAGGAAGACTACTACTTGCCTGTGAGTTTTGGTTCATCGATGCCTCCCATCAACAAGGACCACTATTGTCTTATGCCCCAATTGATCTTTGCTAACACCAATAAAGAGGAGAAAGTACTTAGTACTCTTGTTGCTCTCGATTCTGGAGAGAAATGCCCAAATTAAAATATTGAGGCTTTATTCACTTTGCCCACTATTCCATAGTAGAAGTCCAAGGTAACCCCACCACCAAGTTAATAATTAAATAATGTTTACTTAATACTCCTCAACTTCCAGCACATACTACTTATAATTAATATATATGCACACACCACAGTAACTACAAATAAGTGAATTGTGCACTTTCACTCAAAGTCCTGGTGAAGCCATCCTTACGCACCTTTCCTTTACTTATATTTTAAAGAAAATTCATATCGTTATTTATCACTCCTCAGTAAAATCTTAAATACCAAATTATTTATGTCACTGAAAGGTAAACTCGAAGATTATTAATTTGGTATATAGTGTACCATGTAACTCTTTATAGGCTAAGAGTTATACTTTGTTTAAAGTATTAAACTTACTTCAAAAAAATTCGAGGTGCTACATTTTTAATTCCATTTTTCGCTGCAAGAAATTCTTTTAATGTGGAATGATAGTGTTGTTCAGCATCTTTGAACCTTCCACTGGCATATCTGCATATTGTTTACCGATCATCTTTTTCTTCTAATAGTATTGCACTCCAATATTCATTGCTAGCATCAGTCTGCAATATCTGTTTTCCATCTGAAGGAATGTGGAGTGTCTTAACTTTGTAGGATATCTTTTTTATACATCGCACTTCCTCATCTTGGTCTGTTTCCCAGGGTTGGGCATTATTCATAAGCATTTTTTTAAGTGGAGAAATATATGTGGAGACATCAGGGATAAAATCTCGAACATAATTAATCACACCTAAAAACTGTTGAAACTGCTTCACTGTGAAGTTGGTGTGCGGGAACTTAAGTAATTCCTGACAAATGTGTGGTCCTGGGCTGTATGTACCATGGATGAAATGCATACCCAGAAAATCAATCTCTTGATGTGCAAGGACCATTTTCTTTGTTGAGAGCTTATGCCATGTCTTTTTACTAGGTCATAGAAATAACGAAGCAAGCTGAAGTGTTCTTCCAAGGTATTACTAAATAGTAATATGTCATCAATGTAAACCAGTGATGTGTGGAGGATGGGCTAAAAGATTCTGGTCATGGACTTTTGAAATAAGGAAGGTGCATGCTTTAGTCCAAATGGCATAACTTTCCATTGAAAGTGGTGATTTGGTATGTAAAACCTCGTCTTTGGTCTTTCCATAGGTTGAATTCCCAATTGCCAAAATCCGGATTTAAGGTCAAACCTGGAAAAATATCTAGCTTTGGCCAAGTGTGAGAAGAGGGTGAGTTTATTTTGGATAGAGAATATTTCGTCTTGGAGGAAATGGTTAAGAGTTTGGTAATTTATGACCAATCTGAGCTTACCTCTTTTTTGTTCATCCCGTTTGTTGATATAGAATGCTTCACATGCGCATTGGGAGTTTGATGGTTCGATCAACCCAAATTCTAGTAGTTTCTTGCATTCCTTTATTGCAAGCTGAAGATTTTCTAAATTCACGCATGAGTGGCTTGCCTTAGTTGGGTTGATATTTTAATTTTTCTTGAATGGGAGCTTGATAAAAAACTCTTCACTCAGCCACAAAGGATTGTGGTTCTTCTTCAGGAACTCCTTGTGGGATTCAACACATGATTGTTCTATCAACTGTTGCTCGATCACTTTGAGTGAGGCATCATCTGTGATCTGGAACAAGCGTGAGACTGTTGAATATGGCTTGAACTATCTTTTGAAGGATATGCCTTTGGTTTCGATCTTCAGTATGTCTTCAAGGTAAGAGTAGATATCAAAACCAATGATGAGGTCTTTTCCTGGAACTTCAGAGCCGTATAGTCTGGTTCTTACCTTCAATCCTGGGAAGAACTAGATTATGATCAGATTCTTTGTGATGACCTTAGTGGTCAATATTGCATTTGAAGCTGTGTTGAAATCTTTGTTATGGGAAAGCCATTCCTCTCTCGAAAGGATGGCAGGGTTCAGCATTAAAGCTCCAGCACTAGTGTCCATGAAGGCTATGACATGGATCGGTCTATTCAATTTGGATGAATAGGATTTAAGTGGGACATGAGGACCAATGCTCGGTGTACTTCTATGGATAACTTCTTCCAGTTCTAAGATTTGGTAGTGGCTGCATTCCTATTTT
Source organism: Jaltomata sinuosa (assembly GCA_003996215.1). NCBI lineage: Eukaryota > Viridiplantae > Streptophyta > Magnoliopsida > Solanales > Solanaceae > Jaltomata > Jaltomata sinuosa. Next base: position 122,927 of record QJPP01003238.1, on the reverse strand, counting down.
TCATGTACATCTGTTGAGAGACGAGATTCCTCCGTTGGCTCCTTTTCTAATGGGAAGCAGGATGCATGAGGGCAATCTTTTATATAGTGTCCAATCCTTTTGCAGGCAAAGCCTTTCTTCTTCTGATAATTGCCTGGGCCTTTTCGTATGACATGTTCAATGCTCCGAGTGGACTTGGGGATTCCATCTGGGGGATTACTAAGATTGGCTCTTTCACAAAGTTTGTCTCTCCTGTAGCGCATGTACCTCGTGTGCCTTGCTTTTCTCTTTGAGATTGAGCTTGAGAAGTCAGAGCTAGTGACTATTTTGCTCTTGCCGCTCGTTCACAAAATTGTCCTTCGGGTGGTGTGCAATGTGATGTGCGATTCGCATATCATAATGTGTGCATCGCACACCGTCTTTATTTGGACCAGTGACTTCAGCTAATTTGGAGACCTCGTGTGAAGGAGGTGCAGTTTGCACCATGAGTTGTGCACATCACACAACTAATGCACCCATTAGCAGATTCTTCATGACTTTTGTGGCTCTATACAGTGTGGGTGCGTTACGCACCTCAGCTTGTGCGTGTCACACGGGCACCGCATCTCAGGGAAGAATCTCTATCTTTTCCGATCACTTCACACTTCACTCCTTTTAAGCTCTTTTTGGGTCCATTTCCTTGTTTTCCATCATTGATCATAAGTACATGCATAGACATCAATAAAGGCCATAAGAACCTCTAAATCTATTCAAAACATAGAAATAATTCATGCATAAAGGCTCAATAAGTTGGTAAATCACCGACTTATCAGTGACCAATGATCCCACACTCGTAACATGACCCTGATGACCCTCTCTGTTGGGATGAACTAGCTCAACTGATATGTCCATCACGGCTTGATGCCACATATATTTTACCCCTCTACGACTGACCACCATAATCATGCTGACCAATATGACCTTGATCGAACTGAGGCCCACGTGAAGTCCGAAGCAATGACTGAACTGGACGGCTAGACTGACCCTGATGTTGTTGTGGCTGATACCTTCGACCCTACTGTCCTGCACCTCTACCACTGAAACGGGAACCACAGAAACTACCCTGATGGCGTGGCCTCTTATCTCTGGCCCCAGGATCATGATGATGCAAGTCCTTCATAGTACGGACATGGTCTGTTATAGCCTAGAATGGTCACCCACTTGCAACTAGTATCTCAGCAGTCTATCGAAGCTAGATCCTCAACCCCCAAACAAATCGGTGAACCATGTCTGGCTTTGCAGGAATGATCATAGTCCCAAATGGAGAAAACTAGTGAAAACGGGTCTCATACTCAGATACAGACATAGATCCCTGCATCAGTTGGTAAACTGCTCTCTATGATGCTCACAGTCGCTCTGTAGCAAGAACTTAGCCATAAAGGCCTCATAGAACTCTCTCCAAGACAACTGAGGAGAATAAAATAGTCTACAGGCTACCTGTGACTTCCACCATAGTTTAGCTGGTCCCTCTAGATGATAAGTAGTGTAACAGACCCCGTGAATATCCAACAACCCAAGATGATGAAGCATCTCCTCACAGGTCGAAACAAAATCATAAGCATCTTGACTAGGAGCACCAGAGAACCTCAGTGGAGACAACCTCAGAAACCTTCCCAAAGCTTTCTACTTCGACTCTGTCATAACTAGGCAGGGAGCAAGAGGCTGAGCAACTGTAGGTACTGGAAGAACCTCGGCATGGGGAGCCGTAATGGCAGGCTGCACTCCTGAACTCTGAGCACCTAGGGCTACCGTCTGAGCGGATGTATGATCTGCATCTGAAGGCAGACCCTCAATCATACCTAGAAACTGAAGAAGGAAACCCTCGATATCTGATGAAGGAGCTGGGGCTGGCCCTGGTGGCACCTGGGTTGTCCCCTAGTCCATGGGCTACTGCTCTGGGAGTAACTCGGGTTCAATCTCAACCCTAGAAGCTCTAGATGGTTCCGCTGCTCGAGCACATCCTTGTCCTCTACCTCTATGACCATCCTGTATCCTAGCTGGAGTCGAGTGCGCTGGTGTCAAAGGCTTGCACTTGCCCGCTATCAAAGATCTCGTATGAGCCATCTGTAGAAGAGTGAACTAGAACAAATGATATTTCCAGGAAATATCTATGCTAAGGCGCCCGATACAGAAGCAAGAAAATATCCATGTTTCCTAAAATGCCATTGTAGCCTTCCAAAGATAGAGTACAGACGTCTCCGCCTGATTCGCAGGACTCTACTAGACATTAGATCCTATACCGATGACACCGGTGAACCTAGGCTCTGATACCAAATTCTCAGAACCCGATTTTTCAGGTCATGATTGTACCTTAACTCCCCTATACGCGAACCAATTCATGTAGCCCAAAATGGTTTGTAATGGGCAACTCCCTATGCAAGCACGTGAAAAAAGTATAATAAACGGAAGCAAGATAGATAAGTATAGAAATATAACAATCGGGATATATATATATAGAAAGCTAAACCATTCCACGAATTGGTATCACAATATAAGAGTCGCTGCTAAATATACAGAGTATAAGAGAGTACAAAATAGAATATACAATTGTCTCTAAATAACAAAAAGAGTACATAGTACAAAAGAAGAGATAAAAGTCAAGATCCGATCGCCAGGATATCACTCTAAGTCTCGGATGTCTGGAAATCACTGCACGAGTCTGCGCACAATCAACGGAAATAGCTCACACTAGGATCTGCACCAAAAGATACAGAGGTATAGTATGAGCACCAATTGTGACGCAATGGGTAGCCAGTAGGCATCATAGGCTGACTGAGCGCACATAAGATATAAAAGCAATATAAAGCAGATATGAAAGAAGTAGTCATAGGAACAAACATGGAAAGCACATGGAAACTAGCACAAGTAGGAGACAAAGAGAAAACAAACATACTATGCCAGCCACAGAAGAAATTTATATCACAGAACACAGGTGAACGTGTTAGAGAATGCACCTGGATCCTCACAACAACAATATATATGGAGAGTTTAAGAAATATGGTGGTATACCGATAACCTCAAATATAAAGCAAACAAAGAAGGCAGCTAAATATGATCACGCTTGAAATACAACTCACAATGTAGGAAAATCAAACAATAATCCACAAGTATCTATAATAAGAATAGGTATTATGATAATAGCGAATAAAATAATTCTACCTATAGTCCGACGGGCGCCCATACACTCGAGGAACACATATAAGTGAAAACAAACCCTCCAGTATTCCATACTACTGGAGCGTACACACAACAAATAGCAAACAAGAGTGGAACTAAACACAAATGAATGATATGAAATGATATAATGTGATACCAGGTTGTATTGTATGCACCTCCTCTGGTGCATGTAGGCCCAGAAGGTAGGATCCATGGAAGGCTTCCCTCGTATACCTCTACTACCCTGTATAACCCTCCTCCGACACTCTCAACCCGTAGCCCCTAGACTGGATCGTCAAGGTCCATAGAGATCTCCAAGACCACATACAAGTCTCAATATCTCAAGTAAAGTGTCCGGACTCGAACCTGGTCTAAAATCAGTGGAAAAAGTCAAGTCTAGCGCTTCGCCCTACCGAGCCTAGTATAGTATCAAAAGCATTAGTAAATCATGTCTAGCACTCTAGCCCAGCCGAGGCTAGTGTTAGTTTGAAATTAGAAGTAAATCATATCTAGCACTCCGGCCTAGCCGGGTCTAGAAGCAGTGTGAAAAACATTTTGAAAACCACATTTACCCCAAGAAGATCCATAAACCAGTTTAAATTCATTTATAGCCATTTATTATGGAAAACGGGCCCTGATGGGCATGCAAAGTTAGAAAACTGGTGATTATTAGGCCCACAGCCATAATAGTAGTAATATAAATGCAGAAAAACTCTTTTTGCATGATAGTGATGACATGATCGCAAACAATCAATAGCCCCATAATTCACAATCAACCTATAGTTCCATAATCGCATATCGATGTTCGAGACTCACGAACATTCCCAATATTCCACCATCTATGGTCTAGGGGCATGAACAAAGGTTATGCGGGGCCACAAGGGGTAATACCACACAATGATATCAAATACTAAAACGAATATATGAAATAAGATGGACAGGAAGAAAGAAGACAAGGTCTGGGGTGCCACCCTAGTAAACTCAAACCAAATATGCTAAATAGTACAATTATAGCCTTCATACGAAAAATCTAAGGTAGGGAAATCATAACCTACCTGGCGTCCGATGAATAGCTGTTGGGAAGCCAAAGACCAAGCCCAAACTGCTTCGAGAAGATCTAAACAGCTAACACTCTATCAAGAGCATACTCTACGCATTAAAACAAAGCTAACGATACCTATATTGCTAAAAGTTTAGCCGGATCAAAATCTGGGTCAAAAGCAGGCCCGTGGGCCCTACAACCCAAAACTGGAACAAAAAATACTACAACACTAACAACACTGCCAGGAGTGCATGCTCAAAAGTTGAGCAGAATTTGAGCAACGAAAGGGCTCAAAACAGCCCCAAAACTTTCGAGAATCAAAGAGGGAATTTATGGAGAATTGACGAAATTAATCAAGAAAACTTACCAAATAGAAGACAGGAAATGATCACGGACCGGAATTATATCACCACAAAGCTTAGGAACTAATCAAAATGGTGTTTGGAAGCTTGGGAGCTCAATATTAATAGAGGAAACGACTTGGGAGTGTTTTGAAATAAAAATGGAGAAGAAGCCTTTTAAGTAGGCTACCTGTTGCATGGGCACAGGCGTCGCAGGGGCGCCATCGCCACAGCGGGCATCGAGGCGCAGGTGCGGCCACTGCCAAGGCTGCCAGGAAGCGCAGGCGCGACAAGCCAGGCACAGGCGCGGCAGCGCAGGTGCTGCCAAGGCACCCACCGCTGCGCCATGCTAGAAGCAGCAGCACCCAGCTACAAGACAACCCAAAAACAACTCGGAATGACCCTCGAGAAGCATTCGGGGTCTCGCGAACACAAATGAACTACTCAACTAAAAATGGTATTTTGGACTCAACAGAATCATCGACAATCCCAACAGAGGTTGATTTAATAAAAAATGAGCCCCACACCAAAAAGCCAATCTTAAGCCAAATTTTCTAAAATGGAACTCAATGGCCCAAAAGGAGTATGGAAGTCTCGGGACCTGAATTAAAGGTCCCTCAAGCCCAAAGTCGATATTTTGGAGCTAAAAGCGCTGATGAAATTTCCATCTGAGGTTGTCTTCTCCAAATGTTGACCAAAGTCAAATTTCCAAGTTCAATTAGCTAAAAAACACAGAAAGCAAGATAAAACCAGACCGAAAGCTCCCAAACCCCGACCAAGGGTCCAACTAGACCAATATCCACACTCCGGAGCTAAGGGAACTGTCGAAATTCAATTTCGAGCACGTTTGCTTAGAATTTTGAGTGAAGTCAACGATATCCTAAGTTTAAGCTCTACAACAGGGAAACATCCATAAAATCCAAACGAACGGCCAGGGTACCGAACCACCGGTCTCAGTAAGTCATAAATGACTTAGGGCCGCTATAGGCAAGCTCTAATAGTACAAAAAAGCAAAAATGTGGGAATGACCGAAAGGGTCATTACATCTCGTTTTATATTAAAGAGTTATGGATTCATACCAACTCTTTGTTGCCATTTTAATAATTTTTCACACATAAGCTTATACTTAATATTGAAAGTACTAGATTCAGATGAGCCTAATACCAACACTCTACACTCGCCTCTGTGTTCAACGTGTAGAAAGAGCAGTTAACAAATTAATTTTCTATAATTGAGGATCTAAGGAAGCAAGAATGACCATTTAACTAGAATGCAAGAAGTTGAATTAAAAATTGTAATGAAGGCGAAAGACTTTGCAACAAATAAAAATTTTCAATACAAATGAAATAGAGATTTTTTGAAATTTTAACTTTTCTTTTGGCTAAGCATCCTAATAAGGGAAAAAGTAAACTTTAATATTGTGTTTTATATTTTATATTTAAAAATAAGCTGGTGGAACTCATGAGTCCACTTTTCAAACCATAAACTAGATCTACATAAATAATATTGGTTATGTGACTCACGGAACAAAAATTTTCCGAAACTAAACATGGAAACGGTAGCAGCAATGCTATCCAAATAAACAAAAAAATCAGTAGCCATAAGCTTATTTTATTATTATTGCTAATGATTGGATCATCATTATGTAATTATGGTGTCATGATTAATCCACTAATGTAAAGAAATTTTACTGGCACAAAATTTGTCAATTTAGCCGTAATAATGACACCTCAATTCCAACCTCAATTCACTCATATTATCAATACTCCCTCCGTCCTATATTAGTTGCTCTCTATACTAAAAATAATTGTCCCATATTAGTTGACCACCTTACTAAATAAAGAAAGCATTAATCAAATTTTTTCCATATTACCCTTGCAATTAATTGTTTTTGAAAGTGTTCACATTTATTTGTAAAGTTCCAAAAAAAAAATTTTAAAGGATAAATTAGTAAAACAATCTTCTTATTTATGATTTCTTAATAATATCCGTGTAAAAAGAAAAGTGTGTGACTAATATGAGACGGAAAGAGTACTAGTTTGGAGTAGCCTGTGCTATGCACGAGCACAATATTTACCCTAAGATAGTATTATACTAAATTGAATCCATAATAAAACATTTTTATATATTTCATTATTCGTTTTCTTCTACAAATGTTCCAGTTTTTTTTTTTCTCTATGAAATTGTGTATGCATTCTCTATACTTCAAATGAATTACATATCACACGAAGGAGATATTTTCATTTAAAGTGCTTTTGTTCCATCTTAAATTTTTTAATTACCTTAAACCCAAACTCAAACAAGAAAGAATACATTTTCTGGAAAGAACTTTTCTTGACTTTTCTAAAAGCTTAAATCCTAATATAATGCTAAATTTAAACGTTAAACCTTCAAATAGAATGAGGTAATAGAGAAAAATATATATTCTTAATTATTTTTTTTATTTAAAAATAGTAATCACTCTACTATATGTTGTTGGTACTTCATCCAATTGTTCTTTTTTAAATTGTGTCTAATATCAAACAATTTTTCTCCTCAGATTTTCCCCCTAAATTTTACATTTTGTTTGTTTACAATATTATGTAAAGTTGGTTAGCTATTGCATAATATACTTTCTGTCTCAATTTATGTGACACAGTTCGGATTTCGAAAGTCAAAAATTTTAATTTTGATCGTGAATTTGAACATGAAATCTTTAAATTTTTTAAAATAAAATTTATATATTTGAAAATTACATAAAAATTATTATAAGTCACGATAATTAATAATTCAAAATATTTAAAATTTATATGAAAAAATCACGATAAAAAAAATCATTTACATTTATCACTCTTTATAATTACACCTGAACGTAGTTTGAGAGATATATAGAAATACTAAAAGAAGTGAATAAAAGTCACTTAGAAAGAACCACAATTTTTCATACATCAAAAGGATATGAAGGAAGAGTGGCAAATGGGAAATCCAATGGGCCCACATTTTCACTTGAAGAAGCCTACAATTGTCGAAGAGTGGAATAGGAAATTCAAGTGGGCGCAGAATGGAGCAAAGTTATACTACACACGTCCAAGAATTATTTGAAAATACCCACAAATGCACATGAAATTACAAAACTATTCTCGTGAATAAGTAAGCATCTTGTCAGAATGCAGTTTGCTTATTCACATTTACTAGATGGCCCGTGCCCGTGCCTTTTCAATATTAAAGGAAGCAATACTATCAAGTTAAATAGTAATGCTATGCAATGTTATGTTTCATATTATGGCACATAACAAAGTTTATACTATTACATTGATAAGCTTGTTAGAAATACTAACATTGTACAAGTTTATACTATTACATTGACAAAGCTCGTTAGAAAAACAAAAGTTGAAAAGGTGAATTCAAGTAACTGTAGTTAGCAGCACAAGTTGCATTTGATGTAACTGAGAAAAATAAGAGAATATTCAAAGTTAGATAACAGTTCTATGGTATCTAGTACTTGAGAGGAAAGGCACAAATGAAGTAACAAAGTACTATTAGGGCAAAAATAATCTCAGTACTTTTCAATCTTTAACTATAGTGACACATACTTTTAGCACTCCAAGTACCGACATAAGATGATCTACCTTTGTATACTTGACAATAACAAAACTATTAATCCAAAACCTAATAAATATTCATATACAATCATGAAAATACATGGTAAACTTTTTTATTGCAAAAAAATTGCATATAATTCTTGTTTGTGGTCAAACTACAACATACTACTAAAGTGCTAATAAAGAGAAGATATACATGTCATGAAATATAAGAGAATTTTCTCTGTTAGCCAACCTTTGATACTTTGTTGAAAGAAAATTTTGGTAGCAAGGTTTGGAGAAAATGCACCGAGTTGTTTCAATTCTTATTACCTCACTAGACTAAATTTCAATTAGTTCAGCAGTTACATCAATAAAATTGAATTATTAATTAATGTATAAAATAGCACATGTTCTGAAAACGAAATTCGAAAAGTAGCAAACCTAGTAAATTTAAGTTGTGAATCACAGATAGTACATATTTAATTCTTTAGCATTAAAGCATTTCAAAGGCAAAGAAAGGTGGGGAAAGAGTTGCATTAGTAATTGAAGACTTCTACATAAGGCTTACTTGTTTGAAATATGAAGTTTCAATTTAGTCTACTTTCATAGTAATTTTTTTAATAGTTTCACCGTCAGCTCTCGTACAACAACCTACATAGTCATCCATTCAGAAAAAACTTGGTACTCCATACTCCATACTGCCTGTGAGGAGAGAAAAATCACATTAGATGGGTTGACACATAATACTGAAGAGGGAGGCCATATATGATTTCTTTAACACTCAGAAAAGGTAGTAAAAAATGCACAATGTCATAATATATGAAAAGTGTCAATCTAGCAGCTTTTCCACGACTTCCATATTTGAGGAAAGCACATAGTTTCTCGAGTAACTAAAAGAATTAGAAATCCATGAGTACACAATCAGCACAAATAACAGGGCTCAGTTATCTTGTGAGCTCTACAATTGAATAATCTCTTATTGTGCTTATTTCCAATCAAGTAAGCAAAACTGCTAACTTTTTGCGGGAGGGGGGGAGAGTTACACCAAAAAAATAGCTTGATAAAAACATAGACGTACCCAAAACAACAACTAAATAACAAGTTGCTACTGAATATACTAAACAATTTCCATAAAAAAATTCCAACTTAACAGATATGTAGACATACATAGCAGCTTTAAACTTACACACTAAAAATATTAACAGTAACCCCAATTTGAATTATAATAGCAACAACCTCTTCATCAAGTACTTTATTTTATATACTTCAACTACTCCAATTACTTCCTTGTGAACCAAAAAATAAATTAAGTAAAGATCATGGTTTACTGATGTCCCAAAATCTTCATTGTCTTCGGTGAGTTAGAAATGATTGAGTTTAGGCAATCAACCTAGTCATGCCCATTAAAAAATTAACACTAAATAAATCTTCACAATTTTCTATTCTGAATCTATTCAAAATATAGTTTCAAAGCTTAATACAACTGATAAACATAGTAACACATGTAGCTTAACAAAATGATAAAAAATCACAATATAGAGGAATATACCCTGATCTATGTCGCATCCATTGTTGTCTGCCTCTCTATGCTTAATGGATTAATCTTAACATGTATATGATCTTTCTCTGAACATTATCACTACAATGTATACTTGCAGATTTCTACCAATTTGTAATAGATTTAGTTAACATGTCCTAACTTTATCCCTTAACAATGTTATATGTAATTATCATTTCAATAATGTTACTTCTGTAGTAACGAGGTGAAATTGATTTTTGTGAGGGATCTATTGTTGAGTGTAGAACAAATATCTACCTACAATAGAGCATTCTCAAACCCGAGCCAATTAATTTCCCATCAATTATTCAAAAAGAGAATACTGAAGATGATAGAGATATTTTAACAACATTGGAGGTGAATTTGAGTGTTCATTTTTCCCTTTTAGTTTCTTTATTTTTGGTCTTTCTTCTATTAGCTGGTAGTTAAAAGTTTTTTCCAAAAATATTAGGAATTTGCAAGGAAACAATAAAAGGGCTTAACTGTGTGCCTTTTATATACGAGTACTAATTTTTTTTATCATTTTGGGCGCACCTCAACTAATTCCATGGGATACTTGCCAGCTCCAACCTTCTTTTATATACTATTTTTCTGAAAAAATCAAAGGTAACATATGTAAAGCAGCTGATTTCCTTCTATTTATCTGAAGAAAGAAACAGACTTTTAAGTCTTTGATATTCTATTTCCGTGACCGATCCCAAAATGTATGGTATCAAAATGTCAATAAACATCCAAAAGCCTCGTAACAATTTTCATCTCAAGTTCATCCTCTTCATCATAATAATCCGCTTGCACCAAAATAATCTGGACCAATTCTATTTTTATTTGTTCGTTCTTTTTTTCATTTCTTTTTAACTACTGTTAGCACCAGCTAAGAATGGGAAAAGAAATTCTCAACTTGAGAAACTACAGTCTACAATAAGTGAAAATAACATTAGATTTAACTCTATGAATGTAATTCATACAATTAACCATTACCTGATCCTATAGGGAGAAAATTCCAGCCGCCAATACTCTCAAATATCGAAGACTTGCTGGAACCCTACGAAAACACCATAATTCAATCAAATTACTTCAAAAAAAACCCACAAAATTAACCATGAAAATTAATTAAACTCCATAAACACATTTATACCATCACAATCACCAATCGAACACATAATTAAAATCCAAATACCAAATTGGAACAAATAGTTGCGGAAGAGAACGGTGAGAACGAGGAGAAAATTGAGAGGTAGATGATCGGAAGAAGGCAAGCCTAAAAGGAGAGAGAGAAAGCAAGATACGAAATTGGGGAAATAAGGGTAAGAACAGAGGTGGAGGAAGAAGAAACAAAGTGGAGGAGGAATGTGAAATCAGTGGAACGGAGTGGAGTATAGTTGTATTCCAAAATTGTGAGTATTACAACACGTGTCACCAAAAGCTAATAAAATGGCTGAATCAAAAAAAGCCTTAAAAATGATGAGCTAATAAGACAATTTGATAAAAACTTGTTGCGCATATTTAAAAAATAGGGGGGAAATCAATGGAACAAAAGATCATTTACTTGGTATTTACCCAATTCACAGTTACTTATTAACAAGAAAATTAAAAAAATCTCGCAGATCTGATAGAATTATAGACATGCATGTAAAAGATCTAGGAAGAAATTATTGAGAAAAATAAAAATTTCCAAAAGAATTCAGAATGATAGGCAGAAATCAGTGCAAGAAAGAAAACGAACAGGGAGAACCTTACCAAATGTAGCAAATGAAATGAAGGCTAAAAATATAACCAAAGAAATCAGAAAAAATAAAACAAAATTGAAGAAATGGAAGAGAGAAGGGAAGAAAAACTAACCCGAAAACAGACAATAAAAGATGAAGAAGACCAACAGAGAGAGATAAGAACATACCCTATTGCTGGCCCACGTGAGCCTTGAGTGACACGTAACAATTTTGAAAAGACAAAAGAGCCACATAATTTGTTGAAATGCTCACATTTTTTAGCCACATTAAAAGAAATACTCTTCGTCGTACACAAAACCTTCACTTATTAATTAGTGTAAAAACGTAAATTAGCAAGTAAAAATAAAATACTACCTATATCCTATATGAATGTACCAGCATACACTATCTAACCTGGAGGTTGATGAAAAGCTCCTCCTTCAAATTCAGTCAATGTCGTACTCCCGAATCCCGTGTTCAGCAGCTTCTCGTTTAAACTTGCGATATTATTCCATTAACATGTTAAACTCTTCCCACTTAAATTAATTTTTGTATATGGGTCACATGACATAAAAAATATTAAATAAATTATGAATTTGATCTATTAACCATTAATTAGATTAGTTGACTAAAATAATCAAAAAATTTAATAGACCCTCGAGATTTGTTCGGAACACCATGAAGACAAATCAAATATGTAAATTGATCAAAAAGAGCATTTCGAACCTATTTTTATAGTGTCACCCCAATTAAATTTAATAGCGTATTTCAACAATTCCTGTAACCCACAAAGAGGTACTTTATTAATAACGATTAAACATGTCATTACAACAGATATTAATTACCCATTGTTCATCCCTGAACAATTTCTAAGGCAGACAGAAAAGAAGGAGTTGGTCCTAAAATCCTATCGCTCTACCTTGACAACGTGATTATAGCATTTTGTGAACCGTCGAAACTTCTATCTCCCTAGGTTTACCCAACTAATCAAAAGTTAATACGATCCCGCTCCTCCACGAAATCCCTTCGTTCGAGTTTGTAAAAGTTAATTAGAGTAACCCTCTCCAAGTGCCCAAGGAACCCGGGGCCTCGCTAATATACTGGTCAAAAAGATTAATGAATGAAACAATAAATTTTTTCCACACTCAGCTTTTTGGACCCTGCTATAACGAGATTAATTCTTCTATAGTGGCACTGAAATAGCAACCAACCTCCCGCTATAGAGGGTGATAACATTTTATAGGGGTAAGAAATGGGTTTCTCGCCCATTCTCCTCCTATTAAACCCAAAAACACCACTTTCCCCTCGCGATGTCAGAAATAAAGTAATAATTGCAACACTATACTTTCCCTACTTTATTGCACAAATAATGATCATTTTATGCTTGAATTTGGTGAATGGAATGATATTGGGTTGGTTTTTTCAATTTTGAATTTTGGTTTTGATGTGGTCAAATTTCGAAGCATAGATGCTTCCCTTACGTTTACAACGCTCCCACAATATTCTGGGCATAAGAATTCTTGTGTTCATCGTCAAAAATGGATTAAAAATAGTAGGGAATGTGGAGGGTTGTTCTTATTTTGCAAATGTTGATTTGGGCAATTTTCAGGAGTTATAATGCCTAAATTTTTGCATGAAATAGTAGTAGGGTACTTTTGGGACACTAATATGAACTTAGATGGCTAAAAGCAGAATTTTGGGTCAAGAGGCGCCATTGTTGCACCTTTTGAAAATGTGGAACGATGAAGGCTGCTATAGTGGAGCAAGGCCACTATAGCGATGCCGCCATAATGGAAAAATTCCTGCTATAGCGCTATCACCATAGCAGGAAGTATCCTGCTATAGCGGGAGGCTACAACTAGTAGCCTCCCAAACAGGGTCAAAAATATGATTCTTCTCCAAATTTCATTTTCCTTGCATCTTATGAGTTCTAATACAACCATTTGTTAAAGTTGCAGATACAACAACTCAATGGATGACAACTAAGAAAAATTCCACCTTACGAGAGGTTTCCTGATGATGCTAGATAGGAGAGATTTTGGGACTACCGGATGATGGGTCATTGCTATAAGAGGGGTTTCCGTATGAGAGGGGTGGTAGAATAGGCTGGGGAATTCTTCAACAGGCTCCAAGAGTTTGGTTGGGGCCCACTGGTAGAGGCTCCCTTTTTTGGTAGTTTGGGCTGGGTGAGGGAGTTTTATGCTATAATTTCTACCGTGCGTGGGGATGACCCCAACTCCACCATCCACATCCGAGGAGTGGATGTCCTCGTGGCTGTCCAGACCATTAATGAGGTGATGTGCGTGCCTTATATTTTGAATGCTTAGTACAAAGCCAAACTTTGGGGGTGGGATATGAAATGGCTGAGGGACACGCTGGTAGAAGAGGAGTTCAGGGACCAAGTCTACTGGCCCAGTACCGAGAGCGTCATGAATACTTACTTAACAGCCGATGCTAGGAGGTGGCTGAAATTGGTGTCCGGGAAGATCCATCCGTTGATTAATCTTACTGATATGACCTACACTTGGGCTTTGTTAGTGGCATGTTCCATACAGGGCATTAAGCTTAATATGGGGCCACAGATTATGTCAGAGTTGAAGGACTTCTACTGGGGCACCAAGAAGGGCCTCTTCCTTCCCGATCTAGTTTCTGCACTGTGCAGGCGAGTTGGGGTGCCCGAGGATAATGCTAACATAGAGGTAGAGATGGATGCCCCCTTTAACCCTCTCCAGGTGAAAGTGGTTTCCTCCAAGGGGAAGAAGAAGAAGAAGGTGACTGAAGAATGGAGAAGCTAGGTTGCAGACGGTACTGATGATGATGACGACGATCCTTCCCCTCCTTCCCAGTCCAAGCCTCCGATCTCCAGTAGTCATATGGAGGAGGACTTCACCGTGGTTAGGAAATTTATGGAGGGCACCCCTTCCAGATCACAGCCCCACCTCCCCTTAACCAGGACTATGCAACACTTTGTAGGGAGCTTGATGAGGAGATGAGGAAGAGGTTCTCTCAGGACCTCATGCTTGCACGGATGTGGAAGACCATAAAGGTCATGTTCAGCTGCACTGTCCTTGACCAGGACCTTTCCCAGCTCAAGCCAAAGCACTTGTAGGAGTTTTCTTTTCTGAGCGACATTGAGGCCGAGGACCCTGCCCCCGCAGCCCCTGATGGTAATGAGGCATCCCGCTAGGACCTCCCCCCCTTCACTTATAAACACTTTTACTACTTTTGGGTTTTGTCCCCGTTTGGGGTATGTACTAGACATTGCTTTCCCCTTCCATTTCCCTTTTAACATCGCACATAGATGCTAGCTTAACAAAATTATTAACCTTCTTTGCGTGCTAGGTTGTTTTTAAGCGATTTCCATTATTCCCGTAATAGCTCCAAGCTGAACTAACGATTTAAAACACACTGGGAAAGAAAAGAAAATAGGGGAAGACAGTGCAAGGATTTTGTTCCGCCCTTCCCGCTATAGTGGCTTGCACGTCACTACCGCAACACTGCTGCAGAGAAATTCTCGCTATAGTGGGATCATCGTAGTGGGTTAGTCCTGCTATGGAGGCCCCAATGGAAACAGCCCAGAAATTACAAATTTTGGCAAAGTCCCCTCATTTTCCATTCCCTGTTATCAATATTGATCCTTGAAATCACATCGTGGTCTTAATATAATCTCAAGACTAACCCCAGTAATTCACAATTAAGAATTTAACACCACATTATCATAAAATTAGTTATGAATCACACCTAAAAGTTGTTCATAACATCACATTCCCGCTATTATACAATAATAACCCTTTCCCCCATGGTTCCCAACCAATCCCGACTATCCTGAAATCAGAGTTTCCCCACAGTCACAATTCATTTTGTCCACTTACCATTTTTACCAACGGTGAGTCCATACCCAAAATTAAACACAACATTTTCAGTGAAACCAAATAGAAATTAATCACTAAATCGATCATACATAATCACGTTATGACCTTTCCCTGACCACAATTTCACAGTAATTTAAGCAATTTAATAATTTAGCTAGATTGAAATCTGGGTCAAAAGTGGGCCTGTGGGCCCCATAACCTAAAACGGAAAATGAAAACCTCCATGAGGTTACCAATGTTACCAGTAATGCATACTTGAAAATTGAGAGGAAAATGGGCATGTGAAGGGCCACAAAACAACCCTAAACTCTCAAGAACAAAGAGGGAATTAAAAGAGGAAATTACGGAATTAAAGAGAGGAAATACTTACAATTAAAGGCGGAATATCAACCACGGACAAGAATTTATCACCCCAACGCTTTATAATGAGCTCACACAGAAAAATAGAGTTTGAGCTCAAGAGAAAATAGAGGAATTCGTGTTGGGGCTTTTGAAAATGAAGGAGAAGATATATATATACTGCTAGGGGTCCTTTGTCGCGATCACGATGGACCCCCACACGGTCGCGATGAACATGCTGGATAGACCATCGCTATCATGAAGGTTAGCCATGTAGTCACAAAGAACAATGGGGCAGGGCCTTCATCGCGGTCGCAAGGAAGAACCCTACAATCGTGAAGAGCAAAAGGTGCCAGGTCCACAGGCCCTTCATCGTGATCGCGTGAAGGGGACCTCGCAGTCATGATGCCCAAAGAGACAGATCATCGCGATCGCGTGGCCTCCCTTGCGGTCACTATTAGGGCCTAAGGCTTGCACCTGCAACAGCTACCAACAAAAAGCTTAGGCAAAAAGTCACTGGATGGGCCCAAAAAACTCATCTGGGACTCTGCATGCACAAATGAACTATGCTACCATACTAGAAATAGCATTCTGGACTCAAAAGAACTAACGAAATTCCCTACATAGGTCAATTTAACAAAAAGTGGGCCCCACGCCCAAAACCAACCTTTAACCAAAATAAAATTCAATAGCCCAAAATGAGTCCAGAAGCCTCGAGACCCAAACTAAAGGTCCGTGTATCCCAAAGTCAACATTTTGAAGCTAACAGCACTGACAAAATTCCCATTCGAAGCTGTCTTCTCTGAATGTTGACCAAAGTCAAACTTCTAACCTCAACTAGCCTAAAATCTCAGAAAGTGAGATACAACCAAACCAAAAGCTCCCAGGCACCGACCAAGGGTCCGATTAGACCAAAATCCATACTCCAAAGCTAATGGAACTGTCAGAATTAGATTCTGAGCACGCTTGCTAAGAATATTAACTAAAGTAAATGATTTCCTAAGTTAAAGCTCTAAAATAAGGAAATGGTCATAACGACCTAATGAATGGTCCGGGAACTAAACCATCGGTCCCAGTAAGTCATAAATGACTTGGAGCCACTACAGACAAGCTCTAACAGTATAAAGAAAGGGAAATACAAGAATGACCAAACGGGTCATTACATTATCCACTACTAAAAAGGACCTTTGTCCTCAAAAGTCAAGAGTAAGGGAGTACCTGAAGGCTCAAACAACAACGGATATTGAGCCTGCAGATGTCTCTTGGTCTCCCAGGTATCCTCCTCGGCCGGATGGTACCTCCACACAACCTTAACCACAGGGATCTCTCAAGACGTCATTATCCTGACATCTCTGGCTAAAATAGCTACCGGCTCCTCCACAAAGGTCAAACTCTCATCTAACTACATTGAATCCCATTGCAACACATGTGACTCATCCAGAACATAATGCCTCAAAATAGATACGTGGAAGATAAGGTGTATAGCTGAAAACATAGAAGGAAAAGCTAACAGATAAGCAACACTACCAACCCTCGAAAGAATATCAAATGGACTAATATACCTGGGGATAAGCTTGCCCCGCCTACCGAATCTCATCACGCCCTTCATGGGCGACACTTGAAGGAAATCCCGGTCACTAAGACTAAACTCTAAGGCACAAAGTCTACAATCTGTGTATCTCTTATGCCTACTCTAGGCTGCTAAAAGTTTATCCTGAATCACCCGAACACGATCTAAGGAATCATGAAGTAGATCTGTACTCTATGGCCAGGACTCCAAACCATCGAACTAACCCACTGGAGATCTACAATGCCTACCATACAATGCCTCAAAAGGCGTCATGCCAATAGTCGAGGGATAACTATTATTATAAGCAAACTTTTTCAAAGGTACATACTGATCCCATGAACCTCCAAAGTTAAGAACCTAGACCCGTAACATGTCCTCCAGAACCTGGATGGCCCTCTCAGACTGGCCATCTTTCTAAGGATGGAATGCAGTGTTGAGTTGAACCTCTACACCCATCTCTCGCTAAATAGTCCTCCAAACTGAGATATAAACTGAGTACCGCGGTTTGAAATGATAGAAGATGGGTCGCAATGCAAACGAACAACCTCTCAGTGATAAATCTGAGCCAACCTCTCTACATTATATGAAGAATGAACTGGCAAGAAGTGTACATACTTAGTCCGCCTGTCAACAACAACCCAAATAGAGCCTAACCCTCGAGAAGTGAATGGCAACCATGCGATAAAGTTCATAGTGATCTTCTCCCAGTTCCACTCAGGAATGGAAAGTCGCTGCATTAATCCGCCAGGTGTCATGTGCTCAAACTTAACTTGCTGGAAATTCAAGCAAAAAGATACAAACTCCTCTATGTCCCTCTTTATACCACTCCACCTACAAAGCTGCCTCAAATCTCAATACATCTTAGTTGCACTAGGATAGATAGAATACTTGAAAAAATGAGCCTCACAGAGAATCAGCTGAATCAAATCCTCAACTCTTGGAACATAAAGACAACTATCAAATCTCAGAATACCATTAGAATCTAAAGTAGCCCTGTTGTCCTCACCTCGTAGAACTTGATCTTGAATATTACACGACCACTGGTCCTAAAACTAACATTGTTAAATCTGATCAACCAAGGTGGAACAGACCTTAACACTAGAAAGAACCTGCTGGGATCTGACAATTCAAGCCTAACCAAACGGTTAGCCAAGGACTAGATATCCAAGGCCAATGGTCGCTCCAAAACTAAAAGAGAAGACAAACTACCTTTACTCAATGCCTTCTACCTCAAGACATGTGCTACCACATTTGCCTTGCTCGGATGGTATAGAATAATAAAGTCATAATCCTTCCGTAACTCAACCCATCTCCGATGTCTAGAGTTCAGCTCTCGCTGACTCATGATGTACTGAAGACTACGCTGGTTGGTGTAGATCTCACAATGAAGTCCATATAGATAGTGCCTCCATATCTTGAGTTCAAAACTACCGCCGCCAACTCTATATCATGAGTAGGGTAGTTGCACTCGTGATCCTTCAGCTGCCTTGATGCATAAGCTATTACACGACCCTGCTGCATCAACACACAACCAAGACAAACTGATAAAGCATCACAATACACTGAGAAGCCCTGACCTTTAACTGGCAATGTCAACATATGAGCTGAATTCAGTAAGGCCTTAAGCCTATGGAAGCTATCCTCGCACTGATCATACTACTAAAATAGGACATCCTTCCTAGTCAGCCTAGTCAAGGGTGCTGCTATAGAAGAAATCCCTCAATGAACCGCCTATAGTACCCTGCCAACCTGACAAAGTTGTGAACCTCAGTAGGAGTAGTAGGTCTCAGCCAATCACGAACGACTGCAATCTTCCAAGGGTCCATTCTAATCCCTTCCGTAGACACCACATGTCCTAGGAATTCTACTGATGCAAGCCAAAACTCGCACTTAAATAACATGGCATAAAGTCGATGATCTCTCTAAGTCTGGAGTACGATCCTGAAGTACTGCTCATGATCCTCTCCACTCCGCGAATATATCATTATGTCATCAATGAAGACTATCACACACGAATACACGTACATCTTGAGCACCTCGTACTTCATGTCCATGAAAGGTGCAGGGGCATTAGTCAACCCAAAAGACATCACCAGGAACTCATAATGGCCATAACGTGTCTTGAATGTTGTCTTAGGGATGTCCTCCACCCTAATCTTCAGTTGGTGGTAGCCTGACCTCAAATCTATCTTAGAGAACACTGCTAAACCCTAGAGTTGATCAAACAAGTCATCTATATGCGGCATCAGATACCTATTCTTTATAGTCACTTTTTTCAACAGCTAATAATCAATACACATCCGCATCGAGCTATCTTTCTTCCTCAAAAATAGAACCTGAGCACCTCAAGGCGACACACTCGGCCTGATGAAACCCATAGCTAACAAGTCCTAAAGCTGAACCTTAAGCTCAGAACCCTGCCACACAACTAGGGATACGCCTGGCACGACTATGGTAATGGTCTTGGCATAACATCTAGAACTTCTTGGTAAGAGGATAACCAGTCCATGCCCAAAATCACATCAAAATCTAGCATATCTAAAATCATCAAGTTAATCTGAGTCTCAAGATCACCAACAGCTATCAAGCAGGATCTAACAATCCGATCCACTACTAAAGAATCTCCTGCCAGGGTAGCAACAGATACAGGAACAGATAATGACTAACTAGCCAACCCCAAACAAGGAACAAAGTAGGCAGATATATATGAACATGAAGAACAAAGATCAAACAATGCTAAAGCTGACTCGTAGCAGAAAGATATCATACATGTTATCACTATATCAAAGGCCTCTGCCTTCGGTCTACCAGGAACTACATAGAACTGGCGTCGATCTCCACTAGACCGAATGCCATCCCAAACACCTGACCTTCCATGTTGGGCACCACCTTCTCTAACTGGTTGTTGTACTGATCTCGAAGGCTGATCCGACTGAGCGAATGGCTGAACTATACCCCATCAGGGGTACTCTCTGGAAAAATGCCCAATGACACTCATAGCAAGGCCCTGATAGCCCACCCTATTGAGACGAACTGGCTGAACCTATATAGACACCATGGCCTGATGCCCCAGATAATGTACCCCTCGATGACTGACCAATGTAAATGTAGACACGTGATTTTTCACTCTTCCCGAGTTTTAACTTATTTTTTATTTTTATTTATTTTTAAGTCTCATCTTTATTTTTTTATTTTTTTAGTAGATTTTATTTTAAAATGGTGAAAAATATTTTCAAAAAATAGAGTCATATTTTACGATAAACTTTGTTATTTTACTTTTCGAATAATAAGAAAATTTTCAAAAAAATATGTTTTCTTTTAAATTAAATTTCTTATAAATAAGTTAGTAATTTTAGTATCTTCTTAGATACATTTTATTTAGTCTAGCTATTTAATTTTCCTATATTTTTATTAATTCAAAATAATTAGTTAATATTTTTATCATTATATTTTTTTTATTTTTATTTATTTGTTAAGAAACAAAAAAGAGAAAATCCTAAACCCACTACCCAACCCCCTAATCCCCACTACCCTCACTTCACTCCACTCTCCCCACTAATCTACACACACACACACAACACAACATATTACATGGCACACACACATACACATGCACAGAACATACACACTACTATCCCATACACACGCAAAGAAAAAGGGAAGGGATCAGAAAAACACACAGAAGAAAAAAAGCACCAAACGGAGAGAAAAAGAAACAAAAAGATATAGAAAAAGAGAGAAACACACAGAAACACACACACGAGAGAAGAATTAAAAAATGCAGAATATTAGAAAAGGAAAAAGGGAAAAAAAAGGAAAGAAAACAGTGAAATCTTTAAGGTTTGCAAGTTGGACTTCAGATTTCGGGGTCCTAGTTTCGGGTTTTCGGTGACAACGCTCTATATTCAACTTAGTTCGTCACACAGGTTTTTATCATTGTCCTTTCCATTTATTTTTTGTAATTTTATTACGAATCGAAGCATGGACGAAGTTATTAAATGGTTTCATGTGTTACTTAGCATGTAAAAGTTGGTTATTTATGTGAAGTCCAATTTTTAACTGTTCATTCACTGATTCTCCAGATTTTGGTTTCTCCTTAATATGATTTATATTCGTTAATATGAATTTTCCTCTCTCATTAATGTGTTAGATCTATTAAGACTAAATGTCGTATTCTTTGATTCGTTCCTGTTTGAAATTATAGGAATTGTACAAATTTGAAGTTATCATGAAACATGCCACCTCAAATTTGGTTTATTTATTTTTTGTTTGCCAACCAATTTAATTGAAGATTTAAGGAAGTTTGGTCCACGTTTTTTTAATTAATAATTATGTTGGAGTTTCATTTGTTAGTTTGATATAATGACTACTATTATAAGTAATATTTATCTAATGAATAACTGGGTACAACTCTTTAAACATTAGCTTAGCTTTCATATTTTAGTTTTGACTTGTTCTCTTGTATGAATTGTTATGTTTTGAACTAATGAGAAGGCTGCCAGTTTTTGATTAAATGCAAGGGCACTTTAGACCAATGGGATGTTGGTCTAAATACTATTCTGTCTAGTATCATTTTTAGTCCAGTTATTAATATAAAGGTAAGATGGGTTACGAATTTATTCAAGACCCGTCGTAAATGATAATAGAACAGAGGGAAAAATCAATTGTGAGATGAGTTGCAGATTAATCCAAAACTCATTAAAAAGACTAAAAGAAAAAGTGAAAAGGTAAAAAGAAAGAATAAAATTATCTCGAGTTTACAAGAGACGAACAAATGCCTCTAATATTAGACGTATTTTAGGCGCGATAATGATAATAAAATATTTCAGTATGACCATGTGTGCGGTTACGCTCCTTGGTTAACTCAGGCTTTGTGTGCGATTATGTTTATAAGCCAAAAAATATAAGTCACCATTTTGGACATGTTATTTAGGTAAATTATGCAATTAACCAAGCACCGCTTATCCAAGAGTTAATTCAAGCCATAAATAAGTCAATAAAAGCGACCGTGCTAGAACCACGGGACTCGAGAGATGCCTCATACCTTCCCCTCGGTCAACAAAATTCCTTACCCGGTTTTCTATTTTCGCAAACCAAAAATAAGAGTCATTTTGTTTTGACTAGGGATTCAAAAAGGTGACTTGGAACACCATAACTCAATTCCAAGTGGCTACTCTTTAAATAAAATAATCCCTATTCAATATCGTTACTTCAGTTGAAAAAACCCTTTCACTCGTCCGCTCGTTTGAAAAAGGGGTGTGACAGTAAGCATGCTAACTACCATAAGTCTGATCAAATTGAGACCCAACAGAAGTCTGAAGTGATTCCTGAACTGGCCAGCTAGACTGACCTTGATGCTACTGTGGATGATACCCTTGGCCCCACTGACCTGAACCTCTACCACCGGAGTGGGAACCACTGTAACCTCCCTGATGGCATGGCCTCTTATCTGTGGCTCGAGGGTCTTGACGATGCAAATCCTCCATAGTGCGGGTATCGTCTGATATAGCCTAAAATAGTCTCCCACTAGCAAATTGTATCTCTGCAGTCTGTCGAAGCTCAATCCTAAACCTCTAAACTAATCGATGAACCCTTTATGGCTCTATAGGAATGATCATAGCTCCAAATAGAACCAAGTGGTGAAAACGGGTCTCATACTTAGACACTGTCATAGACCCCTACATCAATAAGGTGAACAACTCTCTACTGTGCTCACGATCACTCTATGGCAAGAACTTGGCCATAAAGGCCTCGTAGAACTCTCTCTGAGTCAACTGAGGTGACTGAGAAGGTCTGCATGCTACCTGGGCCCTCCACCAAAGCTTAGCTGGGCCCTCTAACTGATAGGTAGTATAACCCACTACATGAGTATCCAATTGACCAAGATGATGAAGCATCTCCTTGCAAGTAGAAATAAAGTCATAAGCATCCTATCCAAGAGTACCGGAGAACCTCGATGGGGATAATCTCAAAAATCAGCCCAAAGCCTTTTTCTATGACTCTGTCATAACTGGGTGAGAAGCAAGAGGATGAGAAACTGTAGGCACTAATAGAACCTGTGCAAAGGGAGCCGCAGTGGCAGGTTGTGCTCCTAAACTCTGAACACCCAGGGATGCCCCCTGAGCGGATGTCTTGGCTATATCAGAAGGCTGCACCCTAACCATACCTAATTACTGAAGAAGCAAACTTTGGATATCTGACAAAGGAGCTGGGGTTGGTATGAATATTGATGCTGCTAGTGGCACGTAGGCTTCCCCCTGGTCCACGGGCTGGTGGTCTTGAACTGAATCAGGCTCAAACTCGACCTAAGGAGCTCTAACTGGTGCCACTTCTTGGGCATGTCCTTGACCTCTACCTCTATGACCACCCCAACCCCTAGCTGTTGTTGGGTGTGCTAGTGCCAAAGGCTCACCCTTGTACGCTGTTGAAGATATCGTACGAGCAATATGTGGAAGAGTGAACAGAACAAATGAGATTCCAAGAAACTATCTAGGATAAGACGCACGATATAGAAGCAAGAAAAGAGTCATGTTTCCTAAAATGCCCCAATCTTTAGGACTCTACTAGACATTGGCTCCTATACCGATGATATCGGTGAACCTAGTCTCTAATATAAAGCTGTCATGACCCAATTTCTCAGGTCATGATGGCACCTAAAACCCCTCTATAGGCGAACCAATCCCCGTAACTCGGAATGGTTAGTAATGGGCTACTAGCTAAGTAAGCACGCATAAGAAGCATAATAATTGGAAGCAAGATAAGGAAAGCAAAGAGGAAGGAATCAATCTATATATATATATATATGAAAACTACACCATACCGAGACCTGGTATCAAAAGTACAGGAGACACTACAAAATATATAGAGTACAAGAGAGTGTAAAAGTAGAATATACAAGTGCCTCTGAATATAAAAAAGAGTCAACTGTCAAAAGAAAAGATATAGCTAAGCCCTGGTCTCCAGAAGCTCACCCAATGTCTCGGATGTCAATATCTGCACGAGTCCACACAACAACATCAATGGCCCACACTAGGATCTGCACTAGGAAGATGGAAAAGTGTGGTATGAGCATCAATTGCACAGCAATGGGTACCCAGTAGGCATCATAGGCTGACTGAGCATATATAAAATATAAGATCAATATAGAGGAGATAACAAAGAAAGGGTCACAAAAGCAAACAGAGATAAGTACACAAAAGCAAGCAACATGAAGAAGTCACAAAAGAGAATATAAGTACATTGTGCTAGCTACAGAAGATATATCACAGAACACAGGTGAAAGAATAGAAAATGCACCTAGATCCTTGCAACAACAATATATACAGAAAGTTTAACGAACAGGGAAGCGTACTGATAACCTCAAATAAGGGGAGAGAAGGAAAGCAACTAAATATAAACATGCTTGCAATATAACTCACAAGGTAAGGATGGTCGGAAAATAACCAAGAGGTAACTACAATATGAATGAGTAAACTAATCTAACTACAATCCCAACGGGCACCCATACACCAAAGGAATACAAACAAGTGAAAAAAAACCCTCTGGCATCCCATACTACTGAAGTGTACACTCAACAAATAGCAGACAAGGGCGGAACCATTCAAACAATGTATGATATGATATAAAGTGCCAGTGGTACTATATGCACGTCCTCCAGCGCCCGTAGTCCCAGCATGTAGGACCTATGAAAGGCTTCCCCCGTATAGACCTCCTCCGGCACTCTTGGATCGTAGCCCCTAGTCCGGATTGGAAAGGTCCATGGAGGTTTCCGTGACATTCTATAAACTCTCAATATCTTAATACGGGTGCCCAGAGTGTATCTAGGTCTAAAATTAGTAATAAGATCATGTCTAACACTCCAGCCCAGTCGAGTCTAGTATCATCTCAAAATCAGTGATAAAATCATGTCTAGCACTCGGGCCTAGCCAAGTCTACTATTAGCTCAAAATAAGTAGTAAAAATCATGTCTAGCACTCTAGCCCAGGCGAGTCTAGAATTAGCGTAAAAATCATCATTTAATCTCTTTTATCATAAGAAAATCCATGAAAACCAATTTTAAATCCATTTATAACTAAAAACAGGCCCTCAGGGCCATGCAAGGTTTAGAAAACTGGTGATAGTTAGGCCCCCAGCAATGTAGTAGTAAAATAATGCAGAAAAACTCTTTTCATGATAATGATAATATGCTTGAATAGAATTGATAGCTCAATAGCTCACAAACAACCTACCGACCTTGCACAAGATCAATACGCTCTACAACATAGATAACTGATAATGCTCAAATATACTCTCTAAGAGGAGTTGATTGCAATCGTCAGGACAAAAAACATTTATATTCTCGTTGTGAGTCGGGGTTGATCCCACAGAGAATAATGTAATCGTGACTGAGATAATAAAGAATGAAAACAACTTATTAAAGTTCAAGGAATGTAAGGAAGTAAAATGATTGGGGGGTTTTATTATTGAAAACACGAATGATATTGCAAGTGAAGTTGACCAATCTTCCCAACGCAAGGAAATCAAGGGAGATATGGGAATGGGTATTACTTCAAATCCATATGATCCATTACAAGTTTATCAAATACAAGCTAGCTTAATCATGGGTCAAATGAAACAACTCTTGGAAGCATCAATAATTTACCAACATCTTTTGACCATCGATAAATATACCTCAACTAGTTCTCTGGAGCCTAGCCAAGCATTAACAAAGATCTTCCAAATATGGCAACACTAGAATCACTATCTCTAGATAACTCCTTAACTGAGGATTAGAACCTCAAGTTAGTGCTAATTAACCTTTCCCCACCTTAATTCACTCTTTCAAGCCAAATCAAGGTAAAAGTGGCAAGTCCAAGGGTGGATCACTCCTTTTAGATTCAATTCAAGCACAAGATTAATTAGAGAATCAAGGACCCAATTCATAAACTAAAAATATTTAATAAATTGTAAAAGCACAAGATAAGAAATCACACCCAAATATTTTTTATATCTAACACAATATCCAAATCTCAAATCAACCAACACACCAAAGAAATTACCAATACAAAGCAAGAGTTGAATAAAGGAACTAAAGATTTTACAATAAAAGCTTTCCATTTTCACTCCAATGGTGTTGGAGGATGAACTTGCTCCCCATGCTAGCCCTAAGTTTCTAACTCTAAGACTAAGGATGAATTGGTTGAAGAACAATTGTGAATAATCTAGAATAATCATTCCCAAAATGGATGGGATGTGCTTTTATGTGGATTGGGGTTTCCAAAAATGGGATTTTTCGATCCTGCCCTGCAGCTGCTGACTTCTTCGCGGTCGCATAAATGTACCTCGCGATCACTATAGTATGTGAACTCCTTCATTGTGGTCGCATGACATCACTATCGTGATCACGTAGCTTTGACTGATGGTTAACTGCGGTCGTGTGACACTTTTCTCGCAGTCATGTGGTGTTGACCTCTTGTTGACCGCAACCACATGTACTGTAGCTCGTAGTCGCGATGATCATTCTCCTTCCAGTGATCAGCAACTCCATTTTAGCTCCATTCTGACTTGTTTTCACTCGAATCCTTCCCAAATACTTTTAAAACACAGAAACCTGTAAAATAGAAGTTATTAATAGTGTTGTCAAAGTTGCTTTGACATATCATGGAAGGAAAGGTCAACCAGTTATTGCCCGTCTTTCACTCCTTGACACCATATACAATGAGTACCAATATGCAAACTTAGGAACCACAGAGATTACCCTGAATGCTGGACTGTGTTCGTCACTTTATTTCCGAACTTCAACATGTCCCTGTGTGATCCGTATCTAACGGAGGCACTGAAGATCCAGTTCGAGATCCAGATCCAAGGAGCTCCGTAATCTAGAGATGCCATCCAGGCAACTCTCCACTACCAGATAGCTTGGCGAGTCCAGAACCATGCCATGGATATTTCCCTTTCGGGTGGTGAAAATGCTCTGCTCTTGAACGTATATACCACCAATGGAACCACCATGTGTACCCAGATCCCAAGGATGTTAGCCAGAGAAGAACTAGTCAAAATCCTTCCCGATTTGTGGGTCACAAACTATGAGAAGCTGAGAGAACCTATTAAACCTCTCTACTCCTCTGAACCAACCTTTGACAGGAAACATGACAAAACTGTTTCTATAAGCATTGACCACTCTCACCTTAAAAAGTCTGATAGAACAGCCTTTGCCAAAAGAGAAGGCTTTGAACACCATATGTTCATGATAAGCCCTTCCAGCTCCAATAATACTCATGAATTCCCATCACAAGGACCCTTTGAAAAAGATGGAATGATCCACGCTCCAAAAATACAAAAAAAGAATGTCATCTTGCCCACATGAGAAAGGTCACCTACGAGTGATATCAAAGCAACGATGAACTGGTAAGCTGAGAATGCCCTCAGCTAAAACAAGGTACTAACCCACCTTGGCGCTTCTCTCAGGAATGTTGCTCACACTCACGCCAAAAAGGTGAAAAAAGTAGAGACGGTCATGAAAAAAGTAGAACAGGCTTCCACACAACATGTTTTACTCATCAAAGCCATTCAACGGAGGATGGAAACTCTTCAGTATGATATCTGTCCACAAAGCACTTCGTTGTCTCACTTCTTTGACAACCAGCGCAAAGAAAAGGCTTCCCTTAAAGACAGATACACCACCTAAGATATGGTACCTTTGACCAGCCACAGCCTCATAGTCCACCTCAAAAGCCTACCTTTTTTCTCATGACATCACAAACATTCTCTCCACAAAAATTGAGAGTACCCTCTAGTAATTTCCCTTTTGTTTACAGATGTCTCTCTCTCCAACATATAAGAAAGAACCTATGTTTGACATTGCTAAATTTGTGTGGGAACGAAAGGATGTCGCTGGTGCTCAAAAACAATCCCAGAAGACATCCAAAAGAAAAAGACAATTCAATGAGAGCTCCAAAAAACCAGACACAGAAATCATGGTGATTTCATTTCGTAAAAACACCTTGGTTTTCTCATACCAAGTTACTCCAGAAGATGACTCAATCTTTTCAGATATAAGTCCAATTGTCCCAGATGCTGACTTAACAGTCCCAGACTATGCTGGGTTAAATGATGACTTATCTATCTTTGATCAAGATTTACTAGACCTATGTCTCTTAGAAGAAGATGATGTCCTAGGGTCAATTGCTCAAGATCCATGTTGTATTTTGGAGGAATACTCAAAATAGAGCAAAGATCCGTTAGATAACTCCAAAGAATCCATTAAAGGTAGTGTTTGGCCCCCAATTGAACCTTCTAAGAAAGACGATCCCCCGGAATCATGAACAAACTTGATGAACGCATAATTCCTATGGTGCATAATACTCATGAAAACATAGTGCATGTTACTAGTGCAAGTAGATCTGTACTGAAGTAAATCATTCCAGGCGATCCAATCATTGAAAGTGCAAGCGACAAGAGAGAAATAGTCACTAGCTCTGACTGCTCAGGCTCAATCTCAAAGAGATAAGCAAGGCACAAGAGGTACATGCGCTACAAGAGAGCCAAACTCCGTGAAAGAGCCAAACTCTGTAAGCCCCCAGATGGAATCCCCAAGTCCACTCGGAGCAATGAACATGTCAAACGGAAAGGCCCTGGCAGTTGCCTAAAGAAGAAATGCTTTGCCTTCAAAAGGATTGGACAGTATATATAATATTGCCCTCATGCATTCTGCTTCCCATTAGAAAATGAGCCAATGGAGGAATCTCGTCTCTCCACATATGTACATGAAAAATAGGAATGCAGCCACTACAAAATTTTAGAATCGGAAGAAGTTATCCATAGCAGTACACCGAGTGTTGGTCATCATGTCCCACTGAAAATCTATTCATCCAAATTGAATAGACTGATCCATGTCATAGCCTTCATGGACACTGGCGCTGGAGCTTCAATGCTGAACCCTAGTTGGTATCAGAGCCAAGTACATCCATTCCGAAGGAAGGAGCAGTGTAGCATAAGGTTTTATTCATAGTGAAATTACCGTCAAGTTTACATACTATAGTATTATCTTTAGTCATATCCTTTTCCATACTAGAGTCTTTTTGTTTGAGTCTTAAGTAATATTTCAGTCCAGTCCACTGTACATATTTTTATTTAGATTCTTTCTTTCATTTTAGTCTTTACCAAATACCGGTTTCGTAGTCATAGTCCTATTATATTAGAGTTAGTCATAGTATTTACTAGTTTTTCTCAGTTGTCATAGCATAATCGAGTCTTTTCCCAGTTTTACAAAATAGAAAAAGAAAAGAAAAAATATGTTAGAGTCTTATATGTGTTCGTCCAGTCCTTTCAAGTCCCTTGCAAGAATAAATATGTTACCTACCCTCAGTAAAACCATGTCATGTAAATATGACTACCTTTACGAGGTAGATGTTTTACCCCAAGAAAATAAAGTGTGAGAAACCCACCTTCCACTATTGAACCCATATTCTGCTTTCGCCAAAAAAGTCATGCTCTCCGTGGTTACAAATCCGTTCCTTGGTCCAAAGTAAACCCAAGGGAGTCAAAGAATATGTTTTTGATTAAAAGCTTGACCAACACCCTATTCTTGCAACTCAGGAGGAATAGTTTATCATGTTGCAGATACTAGAGTATTTTATGCGACAGTGGGAAGCCCATGATTTCACCCATATCCATTTTGGTACTGTCAAAGTTGTTTTGACATATCATGGAAGGATAGGCCAACCAGTTGTTGCCCATCGTTCACTCCTTGATACCAGATACAACGAGTACCAACATGCGAACTTGGAAACCACAGAGTTTACTCTGAATGCTGGGACAATGTTCGTCACTTTGTTTCTGAACTTTAACATGTCCCTGTGTGATCCGTATCTGACGAAGGCGCTAAAGATCCAGGTCCAGATCCAAGGATCTCCGCAAGCTAAAGATGCCATACGGGCAACTCTCCACTACCAGATAGCTTGGCAAGTCCAAAACCATGCCATGGATCTTCTTTACCAGGTGGTGGAAAGTCCTTGTTCTTGAATGTAGACACTACCAATGGAACTACTCTGTGTACCCAGATCCTAAGGAAGATATCTAGAAAACAACTTGTTAAAATCCTTCCTGAATTATGGTTTACAAATTACGAGAGATGGAGAGACCTTGTTAAATCTTTTCACTCCTCAGAACCAACCTGCTTTAAATCACATGACAAAACTGTTTCAAAGACCTTTAACCACACTTATCTAAAAAAGCCCAATGAAACAGCCTTTACCATAAAGATGTACCACCCTACATCCGGTCCAAATCCAAAAGATGACTTTGATACATTCTCTTGGTACACTTCAAATTTCATGAGTGAACATGATTGGATAAAACAATTCAATCGTGAGGGCCTTGACGTGGAATGGTTCAAATGTCCTTTTATGGGGCATTGTTCATGGGAAATTTGTTGTGACTTTGCTAAATGTCTGGCAAATAATGATGCTTATGATGACGATGAATGGAAAAGGGATAACTATCCAAAAGCCAACCCAAAGGACAAAGGAAGCTCTGAAAGAGAGTTCCACAAAAGGTATGAAGATGGAAATTCTTCTGTCGGTTCACTGAGTCGTCCAGGAAAATATGAATTTCTAGTTTCATACAAACCCCAAGATTGGCCAACTTTATCCAACCCACTCATAAATGAACATACCAAAACCAAAGAGAAACATAAGACTCATATGTTCATGATAAGCCCTTCCAGCTCTAGTCATACTCCTGAATTCCCATCTCAACAAACCTTTGAAAAAGATGGCCTAATCCAAGCTCCAAAAATACCAAAAAAGAATGTCATCTTTCCCAGAGGAGAAAGGTTAACTACAAGTGATATGGAAGCAACAATAAAGTGGCAAACTGAGAATGCTATCAGCCAAAACAAGGTGCTAATTCACCTTGGCACATCCCTCAGAAATGTTGCTCACGCTCAGATTAAAATGATGAACAAAGTAGAGACGATCGACAAGAAAGTAGAACAACCTTTCAAACAATATGGTGGACTCATTAATGACCTTGAATGAATATTGGCAACCCTTCAATATGATATCTGTCCACCAGGCACTTCACTGTTCTATTACTTTGACCAGCAAAGCAAAGAAATAGCTTCACTTAAAGAACAGATACACCACCTGAAGTACGACACTATTCCCCAGCCACAACCTTAAAGTACACCTAAAAATCCTACCTTCTTCCCCATGTCATCACAACCATACTCTCTTCCAAAATAGGGTCGCTCCTTTACCAGTTTCTATTCACCTTAACACAGCCCTATTTTCTTGTCTCTGAGAAAAAAGAAGGAACCTGAGTTTGATATTGCTAAATTTGTGTGGGAATAAAAGGATGTCGTTGCTGCTCAAAAGCAATCCCAGAAGCAGTCCAAAAAACAGAAGGAGTTTGGGGAAAATCCCAGGGACCCAGACCCATAAAATATGATGATTTTAAGTCACAAAAAGGATTTAGATAATCTAGATCATACTACTCTATATGATGACTCAATTTACTCTGGTTCGAGTTCAATCATCTTAGATGCTGACTTGGAGGTCCCAAATTATGCTATGCCAAATGATGACTTAATTATCTACGATCAAGCTATTCCTGACTTCTCTGGCATAGAAGATGATGATGTCCTAGGATCCACTACTAATGATTCATATGAAACTGATCCTACGGAGACATACTCAGTGTACAATGATGATTCACCTGCTGATGATCCCATCGAAGGATACACTAATGAAACTAAAGATCCATTTGATAGTGATCCTACTGACGAATACATCAACTAATGTGAGGATTACTTACAAGAATCCAATGAATATATCAAGGAAAGTTAAGATTCCTCAACTAAATCTGCTGAAGAAGAATATCCATCCATATTGATAAATCAACCAAGGGAACCAGAAGTTTCCAAAGTTGATGATATACAGGAAAGAATGACGAATAATATGATTCTAGAAAGGAGACAAGAATCTCAAACACCAAAAATGGTCGGTAATGGATTCCATACCTTCACACTTGACGATATCAAAGTGTCCAGGTGGCCCCAGAGGTTCCAAGACTTCTACACTTGGATGGTGACAAGAATCTGGTCGAACGAGAAAAGTACCTAATCCTGTCAGAACTCACTTTGAGATTCTCCAGAATCTTGAGAGATTGGTGGAATTCACTTGGGATGCTAGATAAGAACATCTTCCTCATATCCCAAGACTTTGCCTATAATGTCAAAATATTGCAAGAGGTATTCTGCGGTGATACAGGCTAAAGGCAAGAAAAGCTGCAATGATAATTCATCGAAATGAAGTGTGTCTCATTTGAAAGGGACATCATTGATTTTCATTTTCAGAAGATGGCAAGGATATACTTCGAGTTAGACGGAGATTCCATCCCAAAGCAAGCCTTCATTTCGTCATTACCAAAGATGCTATCAGTCTGCACTATGACGATCATTGAGGATAAATTCCAATCCATAATGATCCCACAGGTTGGATACATCATGATAGCAATACTCCATGCCCTAGATGATATCTGCACAAACAGGTCTGTACTAAAACAGATCATTCAAAATAATACAGTCCTAGATAAGGTCTGCACCAAACCTGATCTTATCACTGGATCAAATTGCTCTTGCCATGCACCTAGGCGACAGAAAAAATTCAGGAGGTTCAAATGGCCAAAACCTTCAGGCAGCAATTCCACATTCATAAAGCATATAAAATACCTCAGGAGAAAAAGTCCGGGCAGTTCCCAGAAAAATGGCAGATGTTTCATCTGTAATAAAATGGACATTTTGCAAGAAATTATCCCTAGTACAGAGGGTTCGATAGGTTAATCTATCTCCTTGAAGAAATAGCAGACCATGCAGGCGTCTATCTATAGGACGAATTTGCGAAAACTATTTCCAGGTGGTAAATCAAATCATAGTAGTACAACTTTTCCGTACATTACTTGGGCTTCTTGCGGCTCTCCCTGGCCTTCTCACCACTTTCTTTGATTTGGAAAAGTTACTATTCTACCAATTGATTTACTTTGCCGTTTATAAGTTTATGTTAAGTTAGAGGTGACCTCAGAAAACCATTATACCATAACTATTGTACTTGTAACAAATTTCCTTACCAAGTAACCATGGTACCTTAAAATAAAGATGGCCTTACTGGAGTAATATTCTGGACCCTATGCTTGGACTAGGATCAGCCATACCATCCCTCCGAAGGGAAGAACAAGAGAAGTTTAGAAAGCAAACATTTTATTCAACAAGCAATATTTAGCAAGAGTAGTATTTCTACTACTATTTCTTAAGTCTATTTCTAAATCTAATACTGAATGCTTTCTCCTATCTACCTATATTCCTTCTTATAAAGGTGGGAAGCTTGCTACCAAAGATAAAAACAAATTGACTTACTAAAAATAGTAAATCTTATCCTATGCGGCCCACCATTCTAAAAATAGTAAATCCTTATCCCAATCCAAAAATAGAAAATTTCTATCTGGGCACACCATTCTATCCTACTTTATTCAAACTAGACCCCACAAGCATGTAACGGATCCTAATAAAACTAAATACAAAATACACAGCATCCTATACTACTGAAAGTTGTAATATTTACATAAAGGGCCATGTGATGGCATGTGACAGTGGTGTCCACTTTTGTCTCCTCTGCTGAAAGCAGGTGGATAAGCAACTTGCAAGCTGGTGCGCAAGTAACTTATAAGCTTGTGTGTAGTCAACTTATAAGCAGGTGTGGGTAAGCTGGTTGTAAGCTACTTTTAGGGGAGTTTGTCTTGACATGGATGGTAAACTTTTGGATAGGTAATTTGGTCATGGTGACTTGGTAAACAACTTGTTGCCATGCATGTATCATCTTGCATCATCCCAAGGAGTGTTTGCATCATCTGAAGAGGTTGAAGGCGGGCTTGAGTATCTTTCTTCTTTCCACCAATAAGTTTCATGTTATCATTTCAGACGTTCTCTGCTTTCAAAACTTCTTCTGTACGACCTGGTGAAGTGGTTCTTCCTCTTGGATGACCTCTCTATATTGTGTTCCCAATTTTGCAATGGAACATTCATTCTCCTCAAACAGGCGGGCTGAGTTACTTCATTTATGAGAACTTGTTGCAGGAGTAGATTCTTTTTGTCTGTAAGGACAAATTGATCGAACAGATCCTCATACTATTTGTATATCGCTGGTGTATAATTTGCAATCCCAGATGGGATCATCATTTGTTCGTTAAGCATAAAGATATGCTTAGCTGGTTTTTCGTTGACTTTCTCCTTATTGTGGAATATCGCTGAATATGGCTTGAATTACTTCTTGAAAGATATTCCTTCGGTTTTGATTTCCAAGCGATCTTTGAGTTGCCTGTGGATATCAAACCCAATGATGATGTCTTTCTATGGAACATCAGAACCAAGTAGGTTGGTTTAGAATTGCAATCTTGGAAAGAATTCGATCACGACTGGATTCTTCGTGACAACCCTGGTAGTTAGGATCCCATTTTACGCAATGTTGAACTTTATAATAGAGGGATTCCATTGTTTTTCTGGAAGAACAACTAGGTTGAGTATTGATGAGGCTGCAACGATATTTACCGTAGTAGTGACTCAAACTGGTTTGTCCCATTTGGATGGATAGATAGTCAACTAGACTTGAGGGACTTTTGCATCTGAAGTGTACTAGTTGTTTTCTTCCTGTACTTTGGATATCTGGAAATGACCAACATTTGTATGAATCTCCTTTTTTGATTTGGACACCTGGAGATGTTTATCACCTAATTCCTCGTAGACATCGATAGAGAAAAGAGTCTTCAGTTGGTTCTTTTTTGATTTGGATACCTGCATGGTCTTCTATTTCTTCAAGGAGATGGATTATCCTATCGGATCCTCTGGACTGGGGAGATTTCCTTGTAAAATGTCAATTTATGTTGCAGATGAAACATCTGCATTTTTTCTGGGAACTGCCTGGGCTTTTTCTACTGAAGTATTTGGTACGCTTGATGAACATGGAGTTGATGCCTGCAGGCTTTGGCCATTTGAACCTCCTTAATATTTTTTGTCGCCTAGGTGTATGGCAAGAGAAATTTGATCGGGTGACAAGATCAGGTTTTGTGTAGTCTTTATTTGGGACTGGATTGTCTTGGATGATCTGCTTCAATACAGATCTTTTTGTACAGATACTATCCAGTGTA
Organism: Jaltomata sinuosa; assembly: GCA_003996215.1. Classification (NCBI taxonomy): domain Eukaryota; kingdom Viridiplantae; phylum Streptophyta; class Magnoliopsida; order Solanales; family Solanaceae; genus Jaltomata; species Jaltomata sinuosa. Next base: position 87,585 of record QJPP01003238.1, on the reverse strand, counting down.
TGCAAGATGGTTTTTCTGATGTGTCTGACCTATTGGATCGTTATGAACTAGAATCTTTTCTTAATGATCTTCACAGCATGGTCTGACAATATTTTTGGTAGTGATGGAATGAAGGCTTCGACTTTATATATATTCATGGCGGAAAGAGATTTCTCCAATGGCTCCTTTTCCTTTAGGGATCCTGGTTAATGATCATCTCTTCAGCTGAGTGAGATATTTGTGTCATCTGCTACAATATCACAGATTGGGATTGTCTTGTTAGATTGTCTAGTGTAAGGACAATCTTTTATGAAGTGTCCAACCTTTTTGCAAGAAAAGCATTTCTTCTTCTGATAATATCCTGGGCCTTTCCACCTAACATGTTCAGTGCTCCGAGTGGCCTTTCCATTTGGGGGTTTACTGAGTTTGGCTCTTTCAGGGAGTTTAGATCTACTGTAGTGCATGTACTTCTTGTGCCTTTCATGTCGTTTAGATATTGAGCCTGAGCAGTCAGAGCTAGTGACTATTTTGCTTTTACCACTTGGTCCTTCAACAGTTGAATTGCCTGTAATAATCTGCTTTAGTATAGATCTTCTTTTGCTAGTGTCATCTGCTATATTTCCATGAGCATTTTCAACCATAGGATCTATGGGTTCATCAATTTTGTTGATGATTATAGGTGTATAGTCTTCCTTAGAGGGTTCAATTATGGGCTTGACACTATCTTCAATGAATCCTTTGGATTCTTCTGAGGAATTTTCACTATGCTTTAAATGTGCCTCTATAGGATCAAGATCATGTGGGTCCTGGGTAATGGATCCTAAAACATCATCTTTTTCTAAGAGATAGAGGCCTTGAACAGCTTGATCGGAGATAGACAAATCATCATTTGGCATAGCATAGTCTGGGACCTTCAAGTCAGTATCTGGGATGATTGACCTCGGATCTGGAAAGATAGTAGTATCATCTGGAGTAATTTGATCTGGGAAGAACAATTGTTTTTGTTACTTGGGTGTGGCTCTTTGGAAATTTTGTTAAATTCCCTTTTCCTTTTGGACTGCTTCTGGATTTCTTTTGGTCTGCAGCGACGTCCTTACGTTCCCACACAAATTTAGCAATGTCAAACGCAAGTTCTTTCTCATATGTTGGAGAGAATGACATCAGGCTCTGTGAAGCAGAAAGGAAATTACTAAAGGGGTAGTCCCAAATTTTATGGAGAGAATGTTTGTGATGTCATGGGGAAATAGGTAGGCTTTTAAGGTGGACTCTGAGGCTATGGCTGGTCAAAGATACCATATCTTAGGTGGTGTATCGCTTCTGTAAGGGAAGCCTTTTCTTTGCATTGTTGGTCAAAGAAGTGAGACAACGAAGTACTTCGTGGACAGATATACTACTGAAGAGTTTCCATCCTCCGTTCAAGGGCTTTGATGAGTCCAACATGTTGTCTGGAAGCCTGTTCTACATTTTTCACGACCGTATCCACTTTGTTCACCTTCTTGGCCTGAGTGTGAGAAACATTCCTGAGACAAGCGCCAAGGTGGGTAAGTACCTTGTTTTGGCTGAGGTCATTCTCAGTTTTGCCAGTTCATTGTTTTTTTGATATCGCTCATAGGTGACTTTTCTCCTGTGGGCAAGATGACATTCTTTTTTGGTATTTTTGGAGCGTGGATCTTGCCATCTTTTTCAAAGTGTTGTTAAGATGGGAATTCAAGAGTGTGGCTAGAGATGGATGAGCTTATCATGAACATATGAGGTTTAGATTTATCTTTGATTGGGTCCTTCTTGTTTCTTTCTGGGGTAGGTAAGGGTGGCCAATCTTGGGGGTTATGTGAGACAAGAAATTCATTTCCTGGATGGCTGAGTGAGCTCACAGAGGAATTTCTCTTTTTTTTGATACTTTCCCATTTGGCTCTTGCGTAATAGTATTCATCCCATTCGACTTCATCATCAAGGCATTCTTGACAATCACACTCGATTTCCCACCGACAATGCCCCTTAAAAGGACATTTGAACTACTGCACGCCAAGGCCCTCACGATTGAATTGTTTTATGCAATCATGTTCACTCATGACATCTGAAGTGTACAAAGTGAATGTATCAAAGTCATCTTCCAGCTTTGGACCGGATGTAGGGTTGTACATGTTTATGGTAAGGGTTGTTACATTGGGCTTTTTTAGGTAAGAGTAGTTAAAGCTCTTGGAAACAGTTTTGTCATGTGATTTGGCAAAGGTTGGTCCTAAGAAGTAGAGAGGTTCAGAAAGATCTCTCTATCTCTCATAATTTGTGACCCATGATTCAGGAAGGAATTTAGCAAGTTGTCTCCTGGATATCTTCCTTGGGATTAGGGTACACATTGTGGTTCTGTTGGTGGCATCTATGTTTAAGAGAAGAGAGTTTTCACGACCCGGAAGGGAAATATCCATTGCATGGTTCTAGACTTGCCAAGCTATCTGGTAGTGGAGAGTCGCCTGGATTGCATCTCTAGCTTGCGGAGCTCCTTGGATCTGAACCTAGATCTTCAGTGCCTCCATCAGATATGGATCACACAGGGACATGTTGAAGTTTAGAAACAAAGTGGCAAACACTCTCCCGGCATTGAGAGTTATCTTTGTGGTTCCCAAGTTAGCATGTTGGTACTCGTTGTATCTGGTATCAAGGAGTGGATGACGGGAAACAACTGGTTGGCCTTTCCTTCCATGATATGTCAAAGAAACCCTTACAACACCAAAATGGATATGGGTGAAACCATGGGCTTTCCACTATCGCGAAAAATCCTCTGGTATCTGCAGCATGATAAACTATTCCTCCTGAGATGCAAGAATAAGGTACTGGTCAAGGTTTGATGCACTAACATATTCTTTGACTCCCTTGGGTTACTTTGGACCAAGGAATGGATTTGTAACCACGGAGAGCATGTCTTTTTGGCAAAAGCGGAATATGGGTTCAATTGTGGCAGGGGGTTTCTGACACTTTATTTTCTGGGGGCAAGACATCTACCTCATAAAGGTAGTCATATTTACATGACAGGGTTTTATTGAGGGTAGGTTACATATTTATTCTTGCAAGGGACTTGCAAGGACTAAACGAAGATGGACAAGACTCTGATTATGCTACGAAAACTGAGAAAAACTAGTAAATACTATGACTGACTCTAATATAGTAGGACTATGACTAAGACACAGGTATTTGGTAAAGACTCAAATGAGAGAAAGACTCTAAATAAAAATATGTACATGGGACTGGACTGATATATGACTAATGACTCAAACGAAAAGACTCTAGTATGGGCAAGGCTATGACTAAAGACAGTACTACAATATGTAAACTTGAGGGTAATTGCACTGTGTATAAAACATTATGCTACACTGCTCCTCCCTCCGGAAGGGATGGGTCTGGCTCTAATACCAACTAGCTGGGGAAGCACCAGGGGTGGCCGGAGACACCAACACCAGCAAGGCTATACATGGAAGACAGAGGCAAGCACGGGGTACCATTAGTAAGTCTAACTCAAGTCACAAGCACAAACTAGAACATGACATAATGGTTTTAAGATAGACTGGGCTTTCCAGACCATAAAGGCGGATTGGCCACAAAGTCAGCGTACGCGTCCATATAGGCAGATTGCCAGACTCAGTCTTTTTGGGCTACACATCAACTCAAGGAAGGTTTGCCAAACTTTTAGCATCACATCCACACTAGGATGGCTTTACCAAAACTATTTCCAGGGGGTAAATCAACTCATAGTAGTACAACTTTTCTGTACATTACTTGGGCTTCTTGCGGCTCTCCCTGGCCTTCTAACCTCTTTCTTTGCTTTGGAGAAGTTACTACTCTACCAGCTAATTTATTTTGCCATTTATAAGTTTATGTTAAGTTAGAGGTGACCTCAGAAAACCATTATACCATAACTACTGTACTTGTAACAAATTTCCTTACCGGATAACCATGGTACCTTGCAACGGAGATAGCCTTACCAGAGTAATATTTTGGACCCTATGCTTGGACTAGGATCAGCCATACCATCCCTCCGAAGAGAAGAACAAGACAAGTTTAGAAAAGAAAAATCAACAAGCTCTACTACTATTTCCTAAGTGTATTTCTAAATCTAATTCTGAATGCTTTCTCCTATCTACCTAGCTTTCTTTATATAGAGGTGAGAAGCTTGCTACCAACGCTAAAAACGAACCGACTTACTAAAAATAGTAAATCTTATCCTACGTGGCCCACCATTCTAAAAATAGTAAATCCTTATCCTAATCAAAAAATAGAAAATCCCTTCTGAGCACACCATTCTATCCTACTTAATTCAAACTGGGCCCCACAAGCATGTGACGGAGCCTAATAAAACAAAATACATAACGTCCTATACTATTGAAAGCTGTAATATTTACATAAATGGCCATATGATGGCATGTTACAGTGGGGTCCACTTTTGTTTCCTCTGCTGCAAGCAGCTCGATAAGTAACTTGTAAGCTGGTGCTTAAGAAACTTAAAAGCTGGTGGGTAAGCTGGCGTGTAGGCAACTTATAAGCAGGTGGGTAAGCTGTTTGTAAGCTACTTTTAGGGGAGTTTGTCTTGACAAGGATGGTAAACTTTGGGATGGGTAATTTGGTCATGGTGACTTAGTAAACACCTTGTAACCATACATGCATCATCTTGCATCCCCCTTCATTATCGTGCATCATCCCAAGGAGTGTTTGCATCATTTGAAGGGGTTGAAGGCGGGCTTGAGTATCCTTCTTCATTCCACCAATTAGTTTCATGCTTTACTTTCAGAAATTCTCTACTTTCAAAGCTTCTTTTGTACGACCTGGTGAAGTGGTTCTTCCTCTAGGATGGCCTCGTAACATCGTGTTCCCAATTTTGCAATGAAATATTCATTCTCCTCGAACCGACAGGCTGAGTTACTTCATCCATGAGAACTTTTTGTATGAGTAGATTCCTTCTGTCTGTAAGGACAAATGGGTCTAATGGATCTTCGTACTATTTGTATATTGCTGGTGGATAATTCGCCATCCCAGATGGGATCATCCTTTATTCGTTAAGCATGAAGATATTCTTAGCTGGTTTTTGGTCGACTTTCTCCTCATTGTGGAATATCACTGAATATGGCTTAAATTACTTCTTGAAAGATATTCCTTCAGTTTTGATTTCCAAGCGATCTTAGAGGTACCTGTGGATATCAAACTCGATGATGAGGTCTTTCCCTGGAACATTGAAACCAAGTATGTTGGTTTGAAATTGCAATCCTGGAAAGAATTCTATCACAACTGGATTCTTCGTGATAGCCCTGGTAGTTAGGATCCCATTTGATGCAGTGTTGAACTTCATAATGTAGGGAATCCATTATTTTTCTAGAATAACATCTAGGTTGAGTATTGATGAGGTTGCACCGGTATCTACCATAGCAGTTACTCAGATTGGTTTGTCCCATTTATATGGATAGATAGTCAACTGTACTAGAGAGACTTTTGCTTCCGAAGTGTACTTGTTGTTTTCTTCATGTACTTTCGATATCTGGAAATAACTAGAATTTGAATAGATCTCCTTTTTTGATTTAGATACATGGAGATGTTTATCACCTAATTCCTCGTAGACATCCATAGAGAAGAGAATCTTCTCAGTTGTTTTTTTTTCTAAGGAGAAGACTGATTGAAGATTATCATCTTGACTGAGATACACGCCTGCATGGTCTTCTATTTCTTCAAGGAGATGGATTGACCTATCAGACCCTCTGGAATGGAGACAATTCCTTGCAAAATGTCCATTTCCATTACAGACAAAACATCTGCCATTTTTCTGGGAACTGCCTGGGCTTCTTCTCCTGAATTATTTTGTACGCTTAATGAACGTGGAGTTGCTGCCTGTAGGATTTGTCCATTTGAACCTCATTAATATTTTATGTCGCCTAGGTGTATGGCAAGAGCAATCTGATCCGGTGATAAGATCAGGTTTTGTGTAGGCTTTATTTAGGACTAGATTGTTTCGGATGATCTACTTCAATACAGTTTTATTTGTGCAGATACTATCCAGTGTATGCAAGATGGTTTCTCTGATGTGTCTGACCAGTTGGATTTTTATGAATTGGAATCTTTTCTTAATGATCTTCAAAGTGTGGTCTGACAATATTTTTTGTAGTGATGGAATGAAGGCATTGACTTTATGTATATTCATGGAGGAAAGATATTTCTCCAATGGATCCTTTTCTGTTGGGGAGCCTGGTTTATGATCATCTCTTCAACTGAGTGAGATGTTTGTGTCATCTGCTACCATATAAGATATTTGGATTAGCTTGTTGGATTGTCTAATGTAAGGACAATCTTTTATGAAGTGTCCAACCCTTTTGTAGGCAAAGCATTTCTTATTCTGATAATATGCTGGGCCTTTCCATGTAACATGTTCAGTGCTCCGAGTGGACTTGGGGATTCCATCTGGGGGCTTACTGAGTTTGGCTCTTTCACAGAGTTTGGCTCTCCTATAGCACATGTACCTCTTGTGCCTTGCTTGTCGTTTGGAGATTGAGCCTGAGCAGTCAGAGCTAGTGACTATTTTTATTTTACCACTTGTTCTCTCCGCGGCTGAATTATCTGGAATAATCTTCTTCAGTACAGATCATCCTATCCTAGTGTCATCCGCTATGTTGCCATAAGCATTTTCCATCATAGAATATATGGGTTCATCAATTTTGTTGATGATTATTGGTGGATAGTCTTCTTTAGAGGGTTCAATTGAGGGCTTGACACTATCTTCAATGAATCCTTTGGATTTGCCTGAGGAATTTTCACTATACTTTAAATGTGCCTCTATAGGATCAAGATCATGTGGGTCCTAGGTAATGGATCCTAAAACATCATCTTCTTCTAAGAGATAGAGGCCTGGAATAGCTTGATCGGAGATATACAAATCATCATTTGGCATAGCATAGTCTAGGACCTTCAAGTCAGTATCTGGCATGATTGAACTCGGATCTTGAAAGGTAGAAGTATCTTTTGGAGAAATTTGATCTGGGAAGATCAAGTGTTTTTTGTTACTTGGGTGTGGCTCTTTGGATCTTTTGTTAAATTCTCTTTTCCTTTTGGACTACTTCTGGGATTGCTTTTGGTCTGCAGCGGCGTCCTTACGTTCCCACATAAATTTAGCAATGTCAAACGTAGGTTCTTTCTCATATGTTGGAGAGAGTGACATCAGGCTATGTGAAGCAGAAAGGAAATTACTAAAGGGCAGTCCCAAATTTTGTGGAGAGAATATTTGTGATGTCATGGGGAAAAAGGTAGGGTTTTGAGGTGGACTCTGAGGCTGTGGCTGGTCAAAGGTACCATATCTTAGGTGATATATCTGTTCTTTAAGGGAAGCCTTTTCTTTGCACTGTTGGTCAAAGAAGTGAGATAATGAAGTACTTCGTAGATAGATATCATATTGAAGAGTTTCAATCCTATTTTCAAGGGCTTTGATGAGTCCAGCATGTTGTGTGGAAGCCTGTTCTACTTTTTTCATGACCGTCTCCACTTTGTTCACCTTCTTGGCCTGAGTGTGAGAAACATTCCTGAGAGAAGCGCCAAGGTGGGTTACTACCTTGTTTTGGCTGAGGTTATTTTCAGTTTGCTAGTTCATTGTTGCTTCAATATCACTCGTAGGTGACCTTTCTCCTGTGGTCAAGATGTCATTCTTTTTTGGTATTTTTGGAGCGTGGATCATGCCATCTTTTTCAAAGTATTGTTAAGATGGGAATTCGGGAGTTTGGCTGGAGCTGGATGAGCTTATCATGAACATATGAGGTTCAGATTTATCTTTGATTTGGTCTTTGTGGTTTCTTTCTATGGTAGGTAAGGGTGTCCAATCTTGGGGGTTATGTGAGACAAGAAATTCATTTCCTGGACGACTGAGTGAGCTCACAGAGGAATTTCTCTTTTTTTTGATACTTTCCCATTTGGCTCTTGCGTAATAGTATTCATCCCATTCGTCTTCATCATCAAGGCATTCTTGATATTCACACTCGATTTCCCATGGACAATGCCCTATAAAAGGACATTTGAACCATTGCACACCAAGGCCCTCAGGAACAACCTTCACCAAATCACATGACAAAACTATTTCCAAGAGCTTTAACCACTTTTACCTAAAAAGGCCCAATGAAACAGCCTTTACCATAAAGATGTACCACCCTACATTCGATCCAAAGCCAGAAGATGACTTTGATACATTCTCTTGGTACACTTGAAATGTCATGAGTGAATATGATTGGATAAAATAATTCAAACATGAGGACCTTGGCGTGCAGTGGTTCAAATGTCCTTTTACAGGGCATTATCCGTGGGAAATTTATTGTGAATGCGCTGAATGTCTTGAAGATGATGATGATTATGATGATGATGAATGGGAAAAAGAGTACTCTCCAAATCCAACCCAAAGGACAAAGGAAGCTCCAAAAGAGAGTTCCACAAAAGGTATGAAGATGGAGATTCTTTTGTCAGTTCACTGAGCCGTCCAGGAAAATACGAATTTCTAGTTTCATACAAACTCCAAGATACATCAACGAATGTGAGAATTCCTCACAAGATTCCAATAAATATGTTGAGGAGAGTGCAGAATCCTTATCTAAATTTGCTGAAGAAGAATATCCATCCATATTGATGAATCGACCAAGGGAACCAGAAGTTTCTGAAGCTGATGATACACACGAAGGAATGACGGATGATCCGATTCCAGAAAGGAGACCAGAACCTCAAACACCAAAAATGGTCGGTACTAATTTCCATACCTTCACACTTGATGATATCAAAGTGTCCATGTGGCCCCATAGGATCCAAGACTTCTACACTTGGATGGTGACAAATAATCTGGTCGAACGAGAAAAGTACCTAATCCTATAAGAACTCACTTCGAGATTCTCCAGAATCATGAGAGATTGGTGGAATTCACTTGGGATGCCAGATAAGAACATCTTCCTAACATCCCAAGACTTTACCTACAATGTCAGAATATTACAAGAGGTATTCTGCGGTGATACAGGCCAAAGAAAAGAAAAGCTGCAACGATAATTCTTCGAAATGTAGTGTGTCTCATTTGAAAGGGACATCATTGATGTTCATTTTCAGAAGAAGGCAAGGATATACTTTGAGTTAGGCGGAGATCCCAGCCTAAAGCAAGCCTTTGTTTCCTCATTACCAAAGATGCTATCAGGCTGCACTATGATGATCATTGAGGATAAATTCCAATCCATAACGATCCCACAGGTCGGATACATCAGGCAAGCGATACCCAATGCACTGGATGATATCTACACAAAGAGGTCTGTACTAAAATATTTCATTCAAAAACAATCCAGTCCTAGATAAGGCCTGTACCAGACCTGATTTTATCACTGGATCAAATTTCTCTTGCCACGCACCTTGGCGATAGAAATATTCAGGAGGTTCAAATGGACAAAACCTTAAGGCAATAACTCCACGTTCATCAAGCATACAAAATACTTCAGGAGAAAAAGCCCAGGTAGTTCCCAGAAAAATGGCAGATGTTTCGTCTGCAATAGAAATGGACATTTTGCAAGAAATTATCCCAAGTACAGAGGGTCTGATAGGTCAATCCATCTCCTTGAAGAAATAGCAGACCATGCAGGTATCTATCTCTGTCGAGATGATGATCTTGAATCGGTTTTCTCCTTAGAAGAAGAACTAACTGAGAAGACTCTCTTCTCTATAGATATCTATGAGGAATTATGTGATAAACATCTCCAGGTATCCAAATCAAAAAAGGAGATCTATTCAAATACTGGTCATTTCCAGATATCCGAAGTACAAGAAGAAAACAACAAGTACACTTCGGATACAAAAATCCCTCGAGTCCAGTTAACTATCTATCCATCCAAATGGGACAAACCAGTTCGAGTCACTGCTATGGTAGATACCAGTGCAGCCTCATCAATTCAACCTAGATGTTCTTCCGGAAAAACAATGGATTCCCTACATTATAAATTTTAACACTACATCAAATGGGATCCTAACTACCAGGGCTATCACAAAGAATCTAGTCGTAATCAAATTCATTCTAGGATTGGAATTTCAAACCAAACCTACTTGGTTTCGATGTTCCAAGGAAAGACCTCATCATCGAGTTTGATATCCACAGGTAAATCGAAGATCGCTTGGAAATCAAAATCGAAGGAATATCTTTCAAGAAGCAATTCAAGACATATTTAGTGATATTCCATAATAACGAGAAAGTCAACAAAAAACTAGCTAAGCATATCTTCATGATTAATGAACAAAGGATGATCCCATCTAGGATGACGAATTGTCCACCAGCGATATACAAATAGTACGAGGATCCATTAGATCCATTTGTCCATACAGATAGAAGGAATCTACTCCTGCAATAAGTTCTCATGGATGAAGTAACTCAGCCCACCGGTTCGAGGAGAATAAATGTTCCATTGCAAAATTGGGAACATAATGTAGCGAGGCCATCCAAGAGGAAGAACCACTTTAACAGGTCATACAGAAGAAGGTTTGAAAGCAGAGAATATCTGAAAGGAAATCATGAAACTTATTGGTGGAAAGAAGAAGGATACTCAAGCCTGCCTTCAACCCCTTCAAATGATGCTAATATTCCTTGGGATGATGCACGATAATGCAGGGTCATACAAGATGATGCATGCATGGTTACAAGGTGATGACCAAGTCACCATGACAAAATTACCCATCCCAAAGTTTACCATCCATGTAAGGACAAACTCCCCTAAAAGTAGCTTACAACCAGCTTACCCACCTGCTTATAAGTTTCCTACCCACCAGCATATAAGTTGGTTGCGCACCAGCTTACAAGTTGCTTATCCACCAGCTTTCAGCTGAGGAGATAAAAGTGAACCCCGCTGTCACATGCCATCACATGGCCCTTTATGTAAATATTACAGCTTTTAGTAGTGTAGGATGTTGTGTATTTTGTATTTTGTTTTATTAGGCTCTGTCACATGCATGTGGGGCCCAATTTGAATAAAGTAGGATAGAATGGGGTGCCCGGATAGGGATATTCTATTTTTAGATTAGGACAAGGCTTTACTATTTTTAGAATGGTGGGCCACATAGGATAAGATTTACTATTTTTAGTAAGTCGGTTTGCTTTTAGTTTTGGTAGCAAACTTCCCACCTTATATAAAGGAAGCTAGGTAGATAGGAGAAAGCATTCAGAATTAGATTTAGAAATAGACTTAGGAAATAGTAGTAGAAATACTACACTTTGTAAATATTGCTTGTTGAATAAAATGTTTGCTTTCTAAACTTCTCTTGTTCTTCTCTTCGGAGGGATGGTATGGCTGATCCTAGTCCAAGCATTGGGGCCAGAATATTACTCTGGTAAGGCTATATCTGTTGCAAGGTACCATGGTTACCCGGTAAGAAAATTTGTTACAACTACAATAGTTATGGTATAATGGTTTTTCTGAGGTCACCTCTAACTTAACATAAGCTTATAAACGGCGAAGTAAATCAGTTGGTAGAGTAGTAACTTTTCCAAAGCAAAGAAAGTTATGAGAAGGCCAAGGAGAGCCGCAAGAAGCCTAAGTAATGTACGAAAAAGTTCTACTACTATGATTTTATTTAGCGCCTGGAAATAGTTTTGGCAAAGCCGTCCTAGTGTGGATGTGATGCTAAAAGTTTGGCAAACCTTCCTTGAGTTGATGTGTAGCCCTAAAAGACTGAGTCTAGAAATCCACCTATATGGATGCGTACGCTGATTTTGTGGCCAATCCACCTTTATGGTCTACAAAGCCCAGTCTATCAGAAAACAATCATGTAATGTTCTATTTTGTTCTTGTGACTTGATTTAGACTTGCTTATGGTACCCTGTGGTTGCCTCTGTCTTCCCTTTATAGCCTTGCTAATGTGGGTGTCTCCGACCGCCCCTGGTGCTTCCCTAGATAGTTGGTATCAGAGCCAGGTTTGTCCCTTCCGGAGGGAGGAGCAGTGTAGTATAAGGTTTTATTCACATTGCAATTACCGTCAAGTTTACATACTGTAGTATTTTCTTTAGTCATAGCCTTGTCCAAATTAGAGTCTTTTATTTGACTCTTTCATCATATATCCGTCCAGTCCCTTGTACATATATTTACATAGAGTCTTTCTTTCATTTTAGTCTTTAATAAATACATGTGTCGTAGTCGTTAGTGTAGTCCTACTATATTAGAGTCTGTCATACTAAAGTCAAGTCTTTTCCCAGTTTTACAAAAAGAAAAAAGAAAAAAGAAAAAATATGTCAGAGTCTTGTCCGTCTTCATCCAGTCCTTGCAAGTCCCTTGCAAGAATAACTATGTCACCTACCCTAAGTAAAACCCTTTCATATAAATATGACTACCTTTTACGAGGTAGATGTCTTACCCCCAGAAAATAAAGTGTCAGAAACCCACTTGTCACTACTGAACCCATATTCCGCTTTCGCCAAAAAGACATGCTCTCCGTGGTTACAAATCCGTTCCTTGGTCCAAAGTAAACCCAAGGGAGTAAAAGAATATGTTGCTCCATCAAAGCTTAACCAGTACCCTAACCTTGCAACTCAGGAGGAACAGTTTATCACGTTGTAGATACCAGAGGATTTTCTGCGACAGTGGAAAGCCCATGGTTTCACCCATATCAATTTGTGTGCTATCAGAGTTGCTTTGACATATCATGGAAGGAAAGGCCAGCCAGTTGTTGCTCATCTTTTACTCCTTGATACCAGATACAACGAGTACCAACATGCAAACTTGGAAACCACATAGATTACTCTGAATGCCGGGACAGTGTTCATCACTTTGTTACTGAACTTTAACATGTCCCTCTGTGATCCGACTGTGGAGGAGTTGAAGATACAGGTCCAGATCCAAGGAGCTCCTCAAGCTAGAGATGCCATCCAGGCAACTCACCACTACCAGATAGCTTGGCGAGTCCAGAACTATGCCATGGATCTTTCTCTACCAGGTGGTGGGAAGTGTTTGTTCTTGAACATAGATACTACCAACGGAACTACCATGTGTACCCATATACCAAGAAAGATATCCAGGAGGCAACTTGCTAAAATCCTTCCTGAATCATGGGTCACAAATTACAAGAGATGGAGAGACCTTGTTGAACCTCTCTACCCCTCAGGACCAACCTTCGCAAAATCATATAACAAAACTGTTTCCAAGAGCTTTAACCACTCTTACCTGAAAAAGCCAAATAAAACATCCTTTACCAAAAAGATGTACCACCCTACATCTGGTACAAAGTCGTAAGATGACTTTGATACATTCTCTTGGTACACTTCAGATGTCATGAGTGAACATGATTGGATAAAACAATTCATTTTTGAGGGCCTTGGCGTGCAGTTGTTCAAATGTCCTTTTACAGGGCAATTTCCATGGGAAATTGAGTATGATTGTCAAGATGCCTTGATGATGAAGCCGAATGGGATGAATACTATTACGCAAGACCCAAATGGGAAAGTATCAAAAAAGAGAAAAAATCCTCTGTGGGCTCACTCAGCCATCCAGGAAATGAATTTCTTATCTCACATAACCTCCAAGATTTGCCACGTTTACCTACCCCAGAAAGAAACCACAAGGCCCAAATCAAAGATAAATATGAACCTCATATGTTCATGATAAGCTCATCCAACTCCAGCCAGACTCCTGAATTCCCATCTCAACAACACTTTGAAAACTATGGCATGACCCACGCTCTAAAAATACCAAAAAAGAATGTCATCTTGACCACAGGAGAAAGGTCACCTACGAGTTATATCGAAGCAACAATGGACTGGCAAACTGAGAATACCCTCAATCAAAACAAGGTACAAACCCACCTTGGCGCTTCTCTCAGGAATGTTGCTCAAACTCAGGCCAAGAAGGTCAACAAAGTGGAGACGGTCGTGAAAAAAGTAGAACAAGCTTCCACACAACATTCTGTACTCATCAAAGTCCTTGAACAGAGGATGGAAACTCTTCAGTTTGATATGTGTCCATGAAGCACTTCGTTGTCTCACTTCTTTGACAAACAGCGCAAAGAAAAGTATTCCCTTAAAGAGCAGATACACCACCTGAGATATGGTACCTTTGACCAGCCACAGCCTCAGAGTCCACCTCAAAAGCCAACCTTTTTCCCCATGACATCACAAATATTCTCTCCACAAAAATTGGGACTACCCTTTAGTAATTTCCTTTCTGCTTCACACAGCCCGAGGTCACTCTCTCCAACATATGAAAAGAACCTGTGTTTGACATTGCTAAATTTGTATGGGAATGTAAGGACGTCGTTGCATCCCAAAAGCATTCCCAGAAGCAGTCCAAAAGTAAAAGGAAATTTAACAAAAATTCCAAAGAGCCACACCCAAGTAACAAAAAACACTTGATCTTCCTAGTTCAAATTACTCTAGATGATACTTCAATCTTTCCAGATCCGAGTTCAATCATCCTACATACTGACTTGAAGGTCCCAGACTATGCTATGCCAAATGATGATTTGTCTATCTCCGATCAAGTTGTTCCAGGCCTCTATCTGTTAGAAGAAGATGATGTTTTAGGATCCATTACCCAGGACCCACATGATCTTGATCCTATAGAGGAACATTTAAAGTATAGTGAAAATTCCTCAGGGGAATCCAAAGGATTCATTTAAGATAGTGTCAAGACCTCAATTGAACCCTCTAAGGAACACTATCCACCCATAATCCTCAACAAAATTAATGAACCCATAGATTCTATGGTGGAAAATGCTCATGGCAACATAGAGGATGACACTAGGACAGGAAGATCTGTACTGAAGCGGATTATTCCAGACAATTCATCCGTGGAGGGAGCAAGTGGTAAAAGAAAAATAGTCACTAGCTCTGACTACTCATGCTCAATTTCTAAATGACAAGCAAGGCACAAGAGGTACATGTGCTACAGGAGATCCAAACTGCATGAAAGAGCCAAACTCAGTAAGCCCCTAGATGGAATCCCTAAGTCCACTCGGAGCACTGAATATGTCAGATGGAAAGGCCCTGGATATTATCAGAAAAAGCAATGCTTTTGCTGCAAAAGGGTTGGAAACTTCATAAAAGGTTGTTCTTAAATTAGACAATCCAACAAGCCAATCCCAATCTCTGATATGGTAGAAGAAGACACAAATATCTCACTCAGCCGAACAGATGATCATGAACATGGCTCCCCAACAGGAAAAGAGCCACTGGAGAAATCTATTTCCTCCATAAATATACATAAAGATGAAGCCTTCATTCCATCACTACAAAAAATATTGTCAAACCACGCTTTGAAGATCATTAAGAAAAGATTCCAATTCATAACAATCCAACAGGTTAGACACATCATAAAAACACTGAATCCCCAATCCTTTGCTTGTTGTGCAGTGACAGTACCAATATCCACTAATCGTTGTTTCCAGATACGGTTGCCAGTTGACATCTCTTCTAATTTGTCGATATCTTACATACACTGGATAGTATATGCACAAAGAGAACAGTATTGAAGCAGATCATCCAAGACAATATAGTCCCAGATAAAGCCTACATAAAAACTAATCTTATCACCGGATCAGATTGCTCTTGCCATACACCTAGGCAATAGAAAAGATTAAGGAGGTTCAAATGGCTAAAGCCTTCAGGCAGCAACTCCACATTCATCAAGCATACAAAATACTTCAGGAGAAGAAGCCCAGGCAGTTCCCAGAAAAATGGTAGATGTTTCATCTGCAATGGAAATGGACATTTTGCAAGGAATTGTCCCCAGTCCAGAGGGTCCGATAGGTCAATCCATCTCCTTGAAGAAATAGCAGACCATGCAGGTGTATATCTCAGTCAAGATGACAATCTTGAATCAGTCTTCTCCTTAGAAAAAGAACCAAGTAAGAAGACTCTCTTCTCTTTGCATGTCTATGAGGAATTAGGTGATAAACATCTCCAGGTATCCAAATCAAAAAAAGAGATCCATTCAAATGCTGGTCATTTCCAGATATCTGAAGTACAAGAAGAAAATAGCAAGTACACTTCGGATGCAAAAGTCCCTCATGTTCAGTTGACTATCTATCCATCTAAATGGGACAAACCAGTCCGAGTCACTGCTATGGTAGATACCGGTGCAGCCTCATCAATAGTCAACCTGGTTGTTCTTCCAGAAAAAACAATGGATTCCTTACATTATGAAGTTCAACACTGCATCCAATGATATCCTAACTACCAGGGCTATCACAAAGAATCCATTCATGAGCTAATTCTTTTCAGGATTGCAATTCCAAACCAACCTACTTGGTTATTGATAACGCCCAAACTACACCTTAAATTACGAAGCGTAAGCGGTCGTCGTCAAATATAGAACCCAACAGAGGTTGGGGTCGATCCCACAGGGAATAAGGTGCAAATTAGGTCGTTAGTGAATTAAATGACTAGTAGTCAATAGTTTCCGGTAAATAAAAGGGGGGCTTGCGTGATCAAGATGCGAACAAAACAACTAATAATATACGAGTGAATAATCAATATGAGAGAGAACTAGGGAAGTGTTCACCATGGCATTATAACAATGTCAATTCAAGCTTAACTGGGTTCTTTCTTATATGCGTGTCACGATGTGATTGAATTAATGGTATCATCTAAACGTTTCTTAACCAAATAGACGAATTTCCTTTTCAATTCTCTCAAACTTGAAAAGGTGAGCTTTTATATTTCAATCCTAAACATCAAGTAGATTAATCTAGTTACAACATTAATCATAAGACGAGAGTTGGTAGTCTCGAATCCTCGTAGTTAATCAAATTTCCCGGTTTTAATTTCTTTACTCAAGCAAATTAAACCTAGGCATGTTCTAATGTTTGCAACCACTAGAAAACGTGAAGAATGAATGATTAACAACGTGACAATCATAAATATTGAACTCGACACTACCCGGAATCTATATCGCTACTTTAGCCATGGCTCCCACAACCCTAGTTGTGGGAAGTTAGTTAATCATGCTTCGATGGAAAGAAAATAAATTCATATTCATAATAAAGAGAAAAGATATTCTTACAATATAATGAAAACAAGCTTCAATTATCCAAGAACAAGAAAACCAAGATCCCAAGAACAATCAAGAACACGACTCAAGAAGAATAAAACGTGTTCTTGCGTGTTTCCTTCTCTCAAAAGTAGACTAAAAATCTCCTAAAACTATTGGGTAATCGATGAATAAAATAAACCTAACATAGGGTATTTATAGGAGTCCAGGAAAGAAACCCAAAAATAGATTTTTCGGAATCCCGCGTCGCCTGGTAAACCACCCTGACGGACCGTCACATGCTTGACGGACCGTCACGGTGGCCATCGCCCTTAGGCAGTAGCGCTGCCTCACTTGACGGTCTACTTGACGGACCGTCACATGTGTGACGGCCCGTCATGGTGGCCGTCACTCTTAACCAGTGGCGCGCTTTTGATCGTATTTCCTTCCTTTTCTACGTTTGTCGCTATTTCCTGCAAATGTAACATAAAAACATCAAAAACGATGATGGTTGCTTGAAAACTTACGATTGTTCTTAGTTTAAAGGAGTCAAATGTGCCATAGAATGGCGGCACATCAACACCCTCAACTTAGACGTTCGCTTGTCCTCAAGCAACATCACATAAAAGAAAAACAATAAGACGACTCAGCTAAGAAAACAAACTCGTGTCCCTAGAAACTCATGGTCATTCAACGCTCATTCAATTTTAAATCAAGCTCCCTAGTAGCACACAAATGTATGAAACGTTAACTTGCAAGGATCCAAACATGTCATTCCGATATGACAGAATATTATGCATACACACGCGCAGCTATCCTAACAGTCAATAGACAATACAGAAATCTTGGTGCCCTCACCACAAAGAAGTCCCACACACAAGATTTGGGACTAGGTAAGGCGCTCACACTCACAAATAATTTCAAACAATGCAGATGCGATGCCATAAGCTTGCCCTTACTATTCTATTTCAGTTTTTCAGAAAGCCGTTCAGGATCACTACAGGACTTGTTTTGGCTTGTAATGAGGCTTCGGGTGCAGGTAGGATACGTTTGGGGAATAGTGACTAAATCCTCCTTGGACTCACCGACCTACTATTTCCACATAACTTTACTTTGTCCATCCTTATTCACCTTTTTATTCCCTTCTTTCTAGCTACAGGTGCGGCCTCTTTATTTTGACAATTCTTTTTATTTCTTTTCCATTCTTTTTCATCTCTTTTTGTTTCTTTTCCTTTCTTTTCCTAGACACACACCCGACATTTTCATTCTATCGACAACCAATCTTATCCATCTTGTTTTCTTATCATCTACCTCCATAGTAGCCACCTTCAACTTAGGCTGATTGCCTGAGTTGAGGTGCACGATGTCCAAGGAAGGACCAGGGCCAAGATAGGGATTCAAAGTTAAAAAGGAACGGTGAAAGGTTATTGAACGAATAGGGTCAATTATGGCTCAAACAGGGATCAAAGGGATTATTTTCATTTGGACGGTCTTATAGGCTAAGTGGACTGCACACAAAAAGAGCCTGTGATCTTTCCTAAGCAACCAACTTCAAACTTAACAAAATAGACCGGGCAAGTTCTAGATGCATGCACAGAGTAAGAATTTATAACAATAAGCTCACACACACTTGGCACCAAGAAACCATACCACTACTAACTATCAAAACAACAGCTCGGCTTAAGCATACTTATTCCAATCATAACCACACAATGACATTCAAGGATCTAGACAGTCAATCGTTTCAAACATAAGTACAAAATCAACTTTTTCAGAGGGGGCTCCTTTTAGTTCCTTTTTCAAAAACAAATGCCATGCTTGCTATAGACAATAGAAAACAACTACAATTTAAACGACAACCTAAACATGCCGGTTCTACTAGATAGCACACCGGAGGGAAAAGAACCACGACAACAAAAACCCTCGGTGGTGAAAGACTCACAGGTATCCTAACACCCTCAACTTAGACTCATGCATTGTCCCCAATGCATACATGTGACAGCTAATACTGTGAGAAAAAGGAATACCTGTGAAGCCCATAGGACTCAGCGTCTGGCATGATATTGGAGACCGCCAGGGTCTCCAAAGCAGGCAAAATCGATGGAATATGTGCCAGCTACCCCATCCCGTTGAGCTCCAACTTCTTCTTTTATCGGTTCCGCAGCTAGTCGTGGCAACTTCTTTACTCTTTCTTTGCTGGTTTTCTTGCGGTGTTTTCTCTTCCTTGATTTGTTTTCACCGCCTTCCTCTACATGCTTCCCTTTTTGCAATCGCAACCTCATTCTCGTAATAGCTAGGGTCTCGACAGGACCCTTCTCCTCAATATACAACTCCGCAGGGGCTTCATCAACCACATCTATAACCGCGACCACCCTCATGTCTCTTGGTTGCTTCATCAACTTACACGCATCAAACTTGACCAATTCATTGTTTAATCTGAACGTCAGTGGACCCCGCTGTCACTATTGCTTTCAAAAGAGGAAACAAAAGTGGACCCCGCTGTCACATGCCATCACATAGCCCTTTATGTAAATATTATGGCTTTCAGTAGTATAGAATGTTGTGTATTTTATATTTTATTTAATTTGGCTCCATCACATGATTGTGAGGCCCAGTTTGAGTAAAGTAGGATAGAATGGTGTGCCCGGATAGAGATATTTTATTTTTAGATTAGGATAAGGCTTTACTATTTTTAGAATGGTGGGCCACATAGGTTACGATTTACTATTTTTAGTAAGTCGGTTTGTTTTTAACTTTGATAGCAAGCTTCCCACCTCTATATAAAGGAAGCTAGGTAGATAGGAGAAAGCATTCTGAATTAGATTTAGAAATAGACTTAGGAAATAGTAGTAGAAATACTAAACTTTGTAAAAATTGCTTATTGAATAAAATGTTTGCTTTCTAAACTTCTCTTGTTCATCTCTTCGGAGGGATGGTATGTCTGATCCTAGTCCAAGCATAGGGTCCAGAATATTACTCCAGTAAGGCTATCTCCATTGCAAGGTACCATGGTTACCCGGTAAAGAAATTTTGTTACAAGTACAATAGTTATGGTATAATGGTTTTCTGAGGTCACCTCTAACTTAACATAAACTTATAAACGGCGAAGTAAATCAGTTGGTAGAGTAGTAAATTTTCCAAAGCAAAGAAAGTGGTGAGAAGGCCAGGGAGAGCCGCAAGAAGCCCAAGTAATGTATGGAAAAGTTCTACTACTATGAGTTGATTTACCGCCTGGAAATAGTTTTTTCAAAGCCGTCCTAGTATGGATGTGATGCAAAAAGTTTGGCAAACCTTCCTAGAGTGTATGTGTGGCCCAAAAAACTATGTCTGGCAATCCGCCTATATGGACGCATACGCCGACTTTGTGGCCAATCCGCCTTTATGGTTTGGAAAGCCCAGTCTATCAAAAAATTATGCCATGTTCTATTTTGTGCTTGTGACTTGATTTATATTTGCTTGTGGTACCACGTGGTTGCCTCTGTCTTCCCTGTATAATCTTGCTGGTGTTGGTGTCTGCGGCCGCCCCTGGTGCTTTCTGAGCGGTGACTACAACTTCATAGTACCCACTTTAAAAGCTAGAGCAAAGATTCAAATTAAGTGGTGACTATAACTTCATAGTACCTCCCAAATATGTAATCCATAATATATTTGAGTTTGGGGGTATAGAAATTACCTAATTGAAATCAAACTCCACTTGAGTTCTTGAGGAATCTTTAAGACTATTGGAGGAAGACTACTAATTGCCTGTGAGTTTTGGTTCATCGATGCCTCCCATCAACAAGGACCACTGTTGTCTTATGCCCCAATTGATCTTTGCTAACACCACTAAAGAGGATAAAGTAATTAGTACTCTTGTTGCTCTCGATTCTCGAGAGAAATGCCCAAATTAAAATATTGAGGCTTTATTCACTTTTCCCACTATTCCATAGAAGAAGTCCAAGGTAACCCCACCACCAAGTTAATAATTAAATAAGGTTTACTTAATGCTCCTCAACTTCCAGCACATACTACTTATAATTAATATATATACACACATGACAGTAACTACACATAAGTGAATTGTGCACTTTCACTCAAAGTCCTGGTGAAGCCATCCTTACGCACCTTTTCTTTACTTATATTTTTAAAAAAATTTATATCGTTATTTATCATTCCTCAGCAAAATCTTAAATACCAAATTATTTATGTCACTGAAAGGTAAACTCAAAGATCATTAATTTGGTATATAGTGTACCACGTAACTCTTTATAGGCTAAGAGTTATACTTCGTTTAAAGTATTAAACTTAATTCAAAAAAAATTCGAGGCGCTACAATCTCCTCCACTTAGGATCATTCGTCCTCGAATGATGTTTGTGTCTTACATCAAATTCTATAATTATCCATGGCATTTATGATACCACCTACTTAACTTTCACCTAAATTTTCCTATCTTAAGGCCTTAAAATTTGGCTAACTCTCAAAATTTCTAAAATTTTTGGTAGAATCTCCCCTGTAAATAGGCCTATCAAAAGCCTGCCATCAAGCCAAAATACATACATATACACTTCACAGAGCGTCACGGTAAATATAATACCTCAATAGATAATACACGAGGCTCCGTTTGGCCTTATACTCAAATGAAAGTTATAACCAATATTGTGAACTTATCTGCGACATTTTCTTAAATTTTGACTGAGTTTCCTTTGTAAACAGGCCTATCAAAAACCTGTAAACTAACCAAAATACATATGCATATACTCTACAGAGCGTCACAACTATTATATCACATATACAAATAATAACTGGCCTCATCTTGGCCCTCTACTTCAAATAAAGACCATGATGAGTTAGGTAACTTACCTCATGTTCATGTACTAAAGAAAATTCACCAGTGTAAATCATCTGAGAGTTCGGAAGTAGTAGGCATGGATTATATTCTTGAGCATATGATACGCGAACCAAGTAACAAATAAACTTATGATCCAATAAACAAGTGATTTTATGAATAAGTAGACAAATAAACCTTAAACCAATTGTGCAAATGCAAGTGAAATTTGAACAGATGATATTTAGACCACCTGTGATTTCCTGAAACAAATATTGATATGGAGGCTTTCTGAAGTTCTCAGATTAGAGTGACTATAAAACTCTGACTGTTATAATGACGTGGTCAACCTACCCCTTAGTCTACCCGATTGATTCTCTATATGCTATTGTAAGACCCATCTATTCAGGACTCAAGTTGCTATTCTTCCCAAATCATGAAAGGTTTTTTCTTGGCTATACCTTGGAAACACCTAGTCAATAATGAAAAAATAAATCCTAAATCTTTGGACTGCACATTTGTGCAAGACCTTTGTCAACTCTGAGTCGTCTCCAATTATTTCTTTACCTATTTACCCTTTTAAATTAGTCAATAAGAGATCTATAACACTATCTATGAAGGGTTATAGGTGATTCTATGATGACACAGGAGGGACAAAATATCTTCACCTTGGGTAAAGGACTATTCTTTGCTCTTTTGTCACCAATGACTTAAGTTTTCAACAACCTTCGAGACAACTAGACATGACACTCTTCTTTGCCCTCTGACTAGGGATACTTTAACCTTTACTCACCTACGTGGCGCATAAAATATAAACAATTAAGTCACATAAACTCTATAACATATAAGCAAGTAAGCATAAATGGCCACTAAATTATGTGAACATGTGAGCCACATAAAATGACTTTAACCTATAAACTTGTAAATCTAATAAGTGTGTAACTTATGAACTAGTGAACTAGAGGGGCATGTAGTCTTTGTGCATGTAAGTTGTGAAAATCTATCGCAGATGAACATGTAAACTACAAAATAGCACATGGACAGATTGACCACAAAACAAAAAGCATGTAAGTAGATAAATTTTGACACAATATCATATAGTCACAGAAGCTAGTAAGCCAGAAAAAAAAAATGTAATACATGAGCTTTTAAACTGGAGAAATGTATACGTTATAAGTAAATTAATTGCAATCTATATCGGTATGAACTATAAGGAACTCAATACATAAATTCTAAAATCATAAAAGCATGTAACATGCCGTGAGCTACACACAACACATGGACACATTACTTATGATACTTGATCAACTACTTCATAAGTAGGGTGACACATAAGAAGGTAATCTATAAAGTCTATAATCAATAGACAATAATTTGTGATGCATATAGCCTATAGACAAGTGAACCATGACGTGACACCTACTATACGATTGTATAGAAAAGTAAGCTATGAAGACACCTAATACTTAAACCTTTATTTAGGAAAACATACATCATGAAGATAATCTTTAAATAAGTATGCCTATAACTTATAAATAATAATAATTATTTTTTAAATTATGATCATATGAACTTGTGAAATGTATAACACTTAAATAAATCAATTATTGGGCTCATAACGTAAAAAAAAGAAATGAGTGATTTATGATATCTATAACATGCAAATAATTAACCTATGACATGTGAAAAAAATTCTAATACATATGCACGTAATATATAATCAAATATTTCGTGCAATATATAACATATAGACAAGTATTTTATAAAATATTTAATCAGGTGGGTCAACAAATAGCATAGAAATGTCTCCTTTATAAAACGTGTAACATATAAACAAGGATTCATATAGCATACGTCTATAAGTAAGTGATCTCAAATATAAATAACACATAATGAAATAGTTTAATTTTTTTTTATAATATACGGATAAATATTTTATGAAACATATAGCATATAAGCATATTCTTTAAAAACAATATAACATATAAACGATTGGTCCATGGAGCACATAACTTATGAGAAAATAATTTAGAATATATGTAAACAATGATTCATGAAATATGTATTTTTTAAATAAAGGACCTATGATACAAGTAGCATATAAACAAATAATTCGTAAAGGGCACATAACATGAAAACTAATAAACTTATGAAAATAAGTAATATGTTAACAATCGGGCTATAATACATGTAACACATATAATTCTACAAGAAAGTAAGCTATGATATTTACATATATAAATTTATGATAACTTAACTCTATGGGTGTCTGAAACTTACATCGATACCAACACCAATTCTCATATCATTTGACTATACCTTTAAATGCAACAACTGTCTTCCTATAAATAACTAATTGATACTATGTCTTCTTCTACCTTGAGCTCTCTTATAAATCTTAATTTATGTCTAATCGCTCGATATTTTTTAATTGAAATATTTGGTCGCGTACCAATACCCTCTTTAATTCTAACATAACATATGATGAGGCATATCTATACATATATTTCCATAAGTCTATTTAAACACTTATCTCCGAACTTGCTACCATCAAAGGATTTACATAGGTCATTGCCTAATCGGGGTACTTTAATGTATATAGTCTATAGAAATCGTCCATGTTCTCGCCTGAAAATAATGTCTAATAAAGCATCTAAGCTTTTCTAGTCAATTAAGGATATCTTTAATTAACATTGGTGTGCAACCCTTTTCATAACAGACCAGGCTACTACTATCTTTAACTTTCAAGGGGTTGATTCATCGCCTCAATTTTTTTAACTTATACCTTATCTTGAAGTTTCTAGTTATCACTAAAGAAGTACTAAACATCCCTCATGGAGTTCTTCCAATAAATTCTAAGGTATGAAATTAAATTCCAACCTTATTTTGAATTGTTGGTTGAAATAACTGGACCTAGGGTTGAGGGATCATACAGAAAAAGAAAGCTTTTAGACTTCGAGTACATCAAAAGATACTATTTCTCCATTTTGTAGATGGACAACCCTTAACCTAGTGATTCTTTGACTAATCCCCTCCTTGAGAATTTCTTAGATAAATCTAAGAGTAATACAAATATAACTATAACTGTGGAGGGAACATGAATCTCAGCACACATTTTTTTCCGTAAGCAACTGTGAATCGAAGGGATCAGACTCACTGAGCTATCTTGATCTCTAGTAGAAGTCTCTTTGTGACTAATGGTTTAAAGGTAATTGCAAGAAGCTACCCCATTTAGCAATGATAGTATTTGCCGTTTGCCTGATATGAGGTTCCATTCGAATAGGCAGAAGTTATACGACGATTGAGCTGAGTATGAATCAGAAGTAAATTTTTATGACTTAGCTCTGTCGCACAATATAGCTCATAAAAGAAATTCAAAATTACTAAATGTCCAAGCATCCTCTCAATTATAAATGTGGTGAACAACATATTCATAAGTGAGGCTCTACTAGACACGGCTTCGTAGACTCCCTGGGACAACTGAACCTGGCTTTGATACCAAGTTTGTCACATCCTCATAACAGAAGGGACAGACAAGGGTCCGTATGAACACTTGCTATACAAATGACTTGAGTTAAAAGGATGAGCCACTATTCATAAGACAATTTAGGAGTGGTACGTAAGTAGCACTGAACAATTGGTCACACTATACAGTGGAAAACTAAAATTATAATTACATACGATAACTTTACATTGTCTGTGAAGTCTCTAATAGAATTTGTCACTATACAATGATAGATGGTTGGGACAGGACCCTAACATACCCAAGTTATAACTATAAATAAGGCTAAAGAGTATTAAACATCTATTATCTCCAAATGAAAGAAGAGCTCACCAACTGGTTTGCTGAATATGAAACAAGTGCCTAATATAGAAGTCTGCTGACTGATGTACATGATCTTGTGTATACAAAGATGCATTGCCCCCAAATGTAGGGACGTCAGTACATATACAACATGTACTGGTATGTAAAGCAGACGGAATAACAAGTAGACATATAAGGACGCTCAATGAATCAAATAATTAAATGAGCAACTGTAGATAACTGATTTCTAAAAACTCTCGTCTGGAACTGTAATTTATGAGCATAAAAGTGATGGATACTATATAAAACTTAAACCTATGCATTTGCCTTATTAATTTATCATATAATATCTTGTGATTACTTTATCATTATGAAGCGCCTAATAATTTGCCTAGTTGATGTCCTATGACTACTTTTAATACAAATAATCATATGATGGCGGCAATCCAAGTCACGTATAAAGCATATGTTGCTCAAGCACTTATTGCTATGGTTTTATACATATGACTATAATTGCGGTCTGATACAAGGTACACCATTTGAGGGCTCACTATAAGGGTCTGCCTGCAGGCAATATATGCCATGTATTGACTCGAGTCAGGGGAAACTAGTGCATGACGTTCTAGATGACTCCAAATATAAATAGTTCCACGAGGGCTGGTACGCCACAATGTTCTGGCTCACTATAAGGGTCTCATCTCAATCCTGTGCACAAAATAACATCGCGCGGATGTGTCAAGTAGAACCTATGAATACCCTCCCATCACTAACTTTATCAAGTAATGACCTTAAAGGCCTATAACAAGTATATTACAATAAGGATTATTCAGCCCCTCAGGTGGGTTCTTCCTATAACACTTAACTTCTTTAAATATATAATATCTTGCTATTCAAGCTCTAGTTCTTCATTGCATCTTAAGAATATATTGCCTATATCACCAAATATACAAATGTGACTATATTGTGGACAGTTATAACACGTGATAGATACACCATGTGACTTGTAAGGATTTCAAGTAAAAACACTAGCGAGAAACATCATGAGTACTCGACTCGAGGGAGTAATATGAATATTATGACTTCTGCCGATAAGCATATAAAGTTTAAAGAAAGGAGAGATTGAATGGAATGAGAAAAAGGATATTTGACCATATTAGACATGTAATCATGTGGTAAACATCTAGAAAGTTAAAGCTCTATTCACATATGTCAAGTAAACTATATTGACTCTTTTAGGAGAAACAAATGACTTACGGTCGTGCCGTAATGGCGGAGGAGGTTTTAGTTTTACATACCTTCGGTACCTTCTTAGCTAATTATAGTACCACCAATCTCCAACGATCCAACCCACGTGGGTGTAACCTTCGCATAGCCAACCACTAGCTTCCACCATCCAATAGACAACTAATTAACTACAAAAATAATAAATATGTTCATCAATAACTCGTAGATTCATCTTACCCTTTATTCCCATATTCATCACTTATGCCCAAGACTAATCAAATCCCTTAACAATCGTTTGGAGAGAGATTTTCCAACTTACAAATTCAATATTAAATCTGCCCAATTGGTAGGAATTCCCAAAATCTCCACCTTTAATAATTTCAACATTTTTTTCCCTTTCAAGAACCCTAAAATTCATCAATACCCACTTTAAAAGCTAGAGCAAAAATTCAAATTAAGTGGTGACTACAACTTCATAGTACCTCCCAAATATGTAATCCATAATATATTTGAGTTTGGGGGTAGAGAAATTACCTAATTGAAAATCAAACTCCACTTGAGTTCTTGAGGAATCTTTAAGACTATTGGAGGAAGACTACTAATTGCCTGTGAGTTTTGGTTCATCGATGCCTCCCATCAACAAGGACGACTATTGTCTTATGCCCCAATTTATCTTTGCTAACACCACTAAAGAGGAGAAAGTATTTAGTACTCTTGTTGCTCTCGATTCTCGAGAGAAATTCCCAAATTAAAATATTGAGGCTTTCTTCACTTTACCCACTATTCCATAGTAGAAGTCCAAGGTAACCCCACCACCAAGTTAATAATTAAATAATGTTTACTTAATACTCCTCAACTTCCAGCACATACTACTTATAATTAATATATATACACACACCACAGTAACTACAAATAAGTGAATTGTGCACTTTCGCTCAAAGTCCTGGTGAAGCCATCCTTACGCACCTTTCCTTTACTTATATTTTTAAGAAAATTCATATCGTTATTTATCACTCCTCAGCAAAATCTTAAATACCAAATTATTTATGTCACTGAAAGGTAAACTCAAAGATCATTAATTTGGTATACAGTGTACCATGTAAGTCTTTATAGGGTAAGAGTTATACTTCGTTTAAAGTATTAAACTTCAAAAAAAATTCGAGGTGCTACATATTTAATTCCATTTTTCGCTGCAAGAATTTCTTTGAATGTGGGATGATAGTGTTGTTCAACATCTTTAAACCTTCCACTGGCATATCCCCATATCGTTTACCGATCATCTTTTTCTTCTAATAGGATTGCACTCCAATATTCATTGCTAGCATCAGTCTGCAATATATGTTTTCCATCTGAAGGAATGTGGAGTGTCTTAACTTTGTAGGATATCTTTTTTATACATTGCACTGCCTCATATTGGTCTGTTTCCCAGGCTTGGGAATTATTCATAAGCATCTTTGTAAGTGGAGAAATATATGTGGAGACATCAGGGTTAAAATCTCGAACATAATTAATCACACCTAAAAACAGTTGAAACTGCTTCACTGTAAAGTTGGTGTCCGGGAACTTAAGTAATTCCTCACAAATGTGTGGTCCTGGGCTGTATGTACCATGGATGAAATGCATACCCCAAAAATCAATCTCTTGATGTGCAAGGACCATTTTCTTTGTTGAGAGCATGATGCCATGTCTTTTTACTAGGTCATAGAAATGACGAAGCAAGCTGAAGTGTTCTTCCTAGGTATTACTAAATAGTAATATGTCATCAATGTAAACCAGTGATGTGTGGAGGATTGGCTAAAAAATTCTGGTCATGGCCTTTTGAAATAAGGAAGGTGCATGCTTTAGTCCAAATGGCATAACTTTCCATTGAAAGTGGTGATTTGGTATGTAAAACCTCGTCTTTGGTCTTTCCTTAGGTTGAATTCCCAATTGCCAAAATCCGTATTTAAGGTCAAACCTGGAAAAATAGCTAGATTTGGCCAAGTGTGAGAAGAGGGTGAGTTTATTTGGGATAGAGAATATGTCGTCTTGGAGGAAATGGTTAAGAGGTTGGTAATTTATGACCAATCTGAGCTTACCTCTTTTTTGTTCAGCCCGTTTGTTGATAGAGAATGCTTCACATGCCCATTGGGAGTCTGATGGTTCGATCAACCCAAATTCTAGTAGTTCCTTGTATTCCTTTATTGCCAGCTGAAGATTTTCTAGATTCATGCATGAGTTGTTTGCCTTAGTTGGGTTGATATTTTATTTTTTCTTGAAGGGGAGCTTGATAAAAAACTCTTCATTCAGCCACAAAGGATTGTGGTTCTTCTTCAGGAACTCCTTGTGGGATTCAGCACATGATTGTTCTATCAACTGTTGCTCGATCACTTTGAGTGAGGCATCATCTATGATCTAGAACAAGCGTGGGACTGTTGAATATGGCTTGAACTATCTTTTGAAGGATATGCCTTTGGTTTCGATCTTCAGTATGTCTTCAAGGTAAGAGTATATATCAAAACCAATGATGAGCTCTTTTCCTGGAACTTCAGAGCCGTATAGTCTGGTTCTTCCCTTCAATCCTGGGAAGAACTAGATTGTGATCAGATGCTTTGTGATGACCTTAGTGGTCAATATTGCATTGGAAGCTGTGTTGAAATCTTTGTTATGGGAAAGCCATTCCTCTCTCAAAAGGATGGCAGGGTTCAGCATTAAAGCTCCAGCACCAGTGTCCATGAAGGCTATGAAATGGATCGGTCTATTCAATTTGGATGAATAGAATTTAAGTGGGACATGAGGACCAATGCTTGGTGTACTTATATGGATAACTTCTTCAAGTTCTATGATTTGGTAGTGGCTGCATTCCTATTTTTCATGTACATCTGTTGAGATATGAGATTCCTCTATTGGCTCCTTTTCTAATGGGAAGCAGGATGCATGAGGGAAATCTTTTATATAGTGTCCAATCCTTTTGCAGGCAAAGCCTTTCTTCTTCTGACAATTGCCTGGGCCTTTCCGTATGACATGTTTAGTGCTCCAAGTGGACTTGGGGATTCCATCTGGGGGCTTACTAAGATTGGCTCTTTCACAGAGTTTGGCTCTCCTGTAGCGTATGTACCTCGTGTGCCTTGCTTTTCTCTTTGAGATTGAGCTTGAGAAGTCAGAGCTAGTGACTATTTTTCTCTTGCCGCTTGCGCTTTCAATGATTGGATCGCCTGGAATGATCTGCTTCAGTAAATATCTGCTTGCACTAGTAGCAGGCGCTATGTTTTCATGAGTATTATCCACCATAGGAATTATGGGTTTATCAAGTTTGTTCTTGATTCCTGGTGGATCGCCTTTCTTAGAAGGTTAAATTGGGGGCTGTACACTACCTTCAATGGATTCATTGGAGTTATCTAAGGGATCTTTGCTCTATTTTGAGTATTCCTCAACAATACAACATGGATCTTGAGCAATTGATCCTAGGACATCATCTTCTTCTAAGAGACATAGGTCCGGTAAAACTTGATCTATGATAGATAAGTCATCATTTGACCCAACATAGTCTGGGACTGTTAAGTCAGCATCTGGGACAATTGGACTTAGATCTGGAAAGAATGAGTCATCTTCTGGAGTCATTTGGTCTGTGAAAACCAAGGTATTTTTATGACTTGAAATCACCATGATTTCTGCGTCTGGTTTTTTTGAGCTCTCATTGAATTCTCTTTTACCGGGTAGCTCCTCATTACCGGGTAGCTCCTCATCAGCATAGGCAGCAAATAAATCATCCTAGGGACCGGGAATCTTACAAGGTGGAGGTAGTGTCATAAAATCTTCCTGCACTACAGGGCCTTTGCCCTTGGCTTTGTCGACATCTTTCTTAAGTTTAGAAATTTCCCCCCTCCATGACATCAACCCGCTTGCACAATGTGTTCAAGCTCTCTACCACCCCCTTCACTGCATTCTTGACTGCCCTATTGATCATTTTGGGAAATTTTGTGTCTAAGTCGGCCAGTTGTTTCTCATGATTATGCGTCTTGTCCACCATATCATGCAGCCTACTCTTGGTCATATAGGGTGTGGTAGCATGTTGTTGTGGCTCGAAAGTGGTCCGAGAGGGAGATGAAGCACCAACACTAGCACCAAGCTCATCACTGTCAAGCTCACTCATCTGATCAGTCCTTTGCTTCTTGAATCTTGGGGAGTCTCCGTCTGTCTTTTTTTCTAGATCAATGACCCCAATTACATGAGTAAACTTATCATAAGGAAGAGTAACAACACCAGCTTTAGCACACAACTTGGTGATCAAGACCGAAAAAGAGAGGGAATCATTTTCGCGACAGGCTTTCCTCTGTATTACCATTTTTGCTACCTCTCAAAAGTTTACATGTTCCCCCATCATGATGTCCTCGATAAGAATGGCACCCTCTTGAGTTATCTTTTGGTCATTTTGTGGGGGGAGAAGACAGTTGCAAACTAGATCATACCAAAGCCGCACCTCAAAAACCAAGGACCTCCTCGGGATATCTCCTCCCATGGTAGACCACACAGGGGTGCCCAAAGCAATGGTGGGGGTTGTCTCCTGATATGGCTTTGGTTCGTCCATCAATTTAGCCATGAGGGATGGTGCAGGATCAATTGGGTGTTCCCAATAAATAGCATTGATTGCGGTGGGGGTGACAAAAACTTTCTTGCCCCGGACGATGACCGCATCTAGATTGGGGAACCTGTCCTTGGGACCTTTATAGACCTTGGAATCCTTTGTGGCTTGGTAAGCTACAAATAATTTCGAGACTATCTCTTCATAGTATCCCCTGAGCACGTCCTGAAATGGCTGCCAATATCAACAACAAACTGATGATGCATATTGGGCAGCTCGTCTCCAACTTTCCCCAAATTAAAGGTTTGCTCCACATTTAAAGTTCTCCTTTTGTCTCGAGTGTAGTAGGCTTTCATGTCCTCTACTCCTAAATGGAGCTTTGCTTCTTCTACAGCCGACCTTTGTTTAGGTTGTCCCCCTGTGTGTCGCTTGTTAGAAGACATATTTTGCAACCAGTGATTGTGAGACAAGAAACAACAACACAGCCTAAAAAAGAAGTTACCAACTCTAAAGGATGGAATGCAATGGATTAGAGAAACAAAGTAGGTAATTGTTGTCTTGTGTGGACCACATGCGAAATGCACCAAGAGGAGTGCGCATTGCATGTGCTGTCAGACACGAGCCCATAGAAACTTCAGGGATTTTTCAACTGAGGTGCGATACTGGTGCGATTTGCACCATCATGAGTGCATGTCACACCACGCGTCGCCTCTCAGATCAATGACCTGCTCATTCTTTTCAACTTGGTGTGGTGCCTTAGGCATCCCGCACATCCAGATCTATGCATTGTATGCGAAACACACAATGACATAATTGGAATTTTTAGTTCCTTGTGTCCTTGTGAGTTGCGCATATGATTCATAGAGCAAGATGTGCTTTGGCACTTGGCACTACACAACAACCAAATCACATTAAACAAAGGGAAAAGGGATTATGACCTTAACATTTGGGTACTCAGACTTCCCAGAATTTCCATTGACACAACTCAAGCAAGAAAGGACTCAACGACTTCCCTTAAGATGGACGTTACCCCGTCTATCATCGGGAACATCAAGCCCTTCTTGCATAATGGGCACCAATAAGCATAGCAACAATCAACCTTTCTTTCACAAAACATGCACCCCAAATAGATTTTCAACAAGGATCATGGGCATACAATTAGCAACATTCAACCTCAATAGTCCACTATCAATTAAAACCTCATGATAAACGATGATTTTCCCTTAAGAACGACGTCACCCAATCTATATTTGAGCCCAGTCATTCATTAGTCATGAGTGGGTTACTCAAACTTCACCCCAACACATATTTCAAGGCTAAACATTACTACAAATCAACATGCATTCATAAAATCAAAGCCTTACCAAGTTTATTATAAGATATATTAACACAAACAACTCAAAATTGGGGACCCAAAATTTTCAGATCTCACCCAAAATCAACATGGCAATTTTACTAAGAATACTTCACAACATGAGTTCCCATCATTCATAAAAACAACTATTTAACGTCGGGGAACTTACCACAAGTGAAGATTATGACAGGAAGAGTGAAAACCAAAGCTTTTTGAACTCCAACAATGGTGACCCACAAGACCTTTTTTGAGAATGACGGCGGCAATAGTGGAGGCATAGCAGAGAAGACTGGGTAAGGAGAGAAGAAGGTTTTGGAGAGTTTGAGGGTTTAGAGAGAATTTTTGAGGGACAATTTTTTGGAGTTGTGGAGAATGATGGTGGAAAAGGAAGAGAAGAGGCGGTTTTAAAAGAAAAACAAGAAGAAAAGTCAGCCGGGTCATCTCCGGGTCGGGTCGGTCAACGGGTTAGGTCAATTAAAATTCAATTTTACCTTTTGTGCATCGCGACATGCAATTCACACTAGGAAAGATGTGGACCGCATGGCATATCACACAAGCCCCCTTATTTCACCCTTGGGTTTGCCCTGGCATCTCTATCATCGTGCGATGGACGTGCGATGCGCACTTGGGCTCGTGCTGTCTGCACGTCCTAGCGCACATCACCTCCCATTTTTTTAGATTTCCTTTAGGTCTTCTGGTGTAGCGTGTGATAGGCTGTGCGACACGCACAATTGCTTGTGCGGTCCTCATAGTCCACCGCACGACTCCTTTTTGCCTTGCATTCCCTTGGTCAATTTCTCCATCCATGCATTCTTACAAAAACAACACAAGATAACAAAAAACAAAGAAAGAAACTTAGGTTGCATCCCAAGCAGCGCTTGATTTAATATCGCAGCACGACGATACTACCTCAATTCTTAATCATTTTTGGGGTTAGTGATGGTGTAGCTAGGCAACGTCCCTTTCATCCAAGGGTTCATTTGGCTTGATAGGTGGGTCATTTGGGCCTCAAGTTGCTTGATCAAGGCGCTGTGGGAGCTTATGGTTTGGTGAAGTGTTGAAACCTCACTCTTTAGGTCACTTACTCTCGAATTTGTCGTATCCACCTTCTTGAGAACCAAGGACAGCATGTCCTCTAACTTGGATTAGCTGGGGTTGCTTATTCCTAGCTGGTAGAGAGAGTCTGCCTTGTTCTGAGGGATATAGGGATTCGAACTCCGGTGATTGAAATAATCACCATCCTTGTCTCTGTCACGCAAATTGTCATCACTCTCTTTGCCTCTAATCCAACCTTGATTCTCCTCCCGTAGTCGATATTACCCGGGGCGAGAACCCACCGACACAAAGCATAACTTACCATCAACCTCAATCATAAGCTCCACATCACTCACTTCAATCTCCAGTGTACTCACTGCATTCACCTTGTTAACACCAGCTCACATTACATGCTTGGCCATCAAATCTATTTGAGTCATCATTTTCCCCAAAGCTTTATCTCGTTCCTCATCTTTCTTTCTCATTTCATTTGTTAGGATTGTTGAGGGCATTCCCGAAGTTGGCACCTCTGCCTCTCTCGTGTGCCAAGCTTGGTTAGTCTTGGTCATCCATTCTAATGGCATTGAGGCAATGGGGAATTCGAAATCCATTATGGTGCCACCTCCAAGGTTATCAGCCACTATTTGTTCACGAAGTTTAATGAACAGTAAAAGCTTTAGAGCAACACACTGTTTGACAACTCATGGTTTGGGCACAAAAGAAGCTTCTTCTTGAATCGTAGCCATATCTCATGTAGGGTCTCATCCGGGAGTTGCCTAAAGTTGGTAATCTCATCTCTTAGCTTCATCATTCAAGATGGAGGAAAGAATCTAGAGGTAAATGCCTCAACCAACTCGGCCCAAGATGTGATAGAGTCATCCGATAATTCTTCAAACCACGTCGTGGCTTCCCCCATCAATGTGAAGGGGAATAGGCACAATCGGATGGACTCTTGGGAGATATGTTGGAAGATGAACGGTTGGCAAATCTCCACAAAATTCCAAATATGTTGGTTAGCATCTTCATGGCCGCTCCACCGAATAGGCCCTTCATTTGAATCAAGTGGAGCATGGTGCTTGTCACATGGAAGACAACATTTCACACTGTAGGGGGTAGGCGGATTGCACCTACACCTCCTTGTATCATAGGGTCATCAGCGTTGGCATTGTCGAAGCCACCAACACTCTCATTATTATCGGTTTCATCCATAGCTAGCCAACTCAATCAACACAAACAACAAAAAGTAAAAGAAAACAAATACTCTCAATTTGACTTCAAAACAACAATAAAAAACTATCTAACACTCAAATCCCCGGTAACGACGCCATTTCTGATGAATGCTCAAATCATGCTCTCCAATTAGAAGGCCACGGCGATCGTACAACAAAACCAAATTTATAAACCCAACGGATGTCGGGGTCGTACCCAAGGGACTTGACTTAGACAACTAGAGATTGTATGAGTTGATTTCAAGACGAGAGTAATTGTTTAAACAAAAACA
Source organism: Jaltomata sinuosa (assembly GCA_003996215.1). Lineage (NCBI taxonomy): Eukaryota > Viridiplantae > Streptophyta > Magnoliopsida > Solanales > Solanaceae > Jaltomata > Jaltomata sinuosa. Next base: position 52,345 of record QJPP01003238.1, on the reverse strand, counting down.
AGTAAAAAGATGGGGGGAATTGGGATAGTTGTCACTACTAACACAATTCAACAAAAAGCAATAAAACTAAAGATTGGTGAACCAAGTGATTTAGAAGACTAGGGATGCATATCTGATGGGGCATTAGCTATAGGATGGGCTAATCATTAATTCACTTATACTCTTACCTATTCACATGAATAGCATTGGTCATAGGTGTGGAATGCTATCTTCCGATCAACATCCACATTTTCGATGATTTCGGTTAGACATCATCGGTGTAATAAATAATCAACCAACATTAGCTTGGGTAGGTCATCCTATTCCTAGCTCGGACCCTTAAATGGGAGATTCCTGCGACTAGAGTTATTCTTAGCCTCCAATCTAGATGGATTCCCAAGAACCCACTAGCAATTTCACATCAACAACTATGAAATTCTCTCCCGAGCAATCACATAGCTAATTAATGTAAATTAATGTTTGCAACCACCAATTTTAGGATTAAAACTTGGTGAAATTACTAGACCCATGTCAAATAAGCAATTATAAAGGTTAATTAACAACACCCACACCTACTAGCTAAGCACCCATCATCTATACACCCCTAGACAAGAGAATTTAGCCATTCATAGTTGGAGAAGAAGAGATACCATCTGGGTAATTCAAATTCCCATCCATTATAGCTGAATCTCAAGTTCTAGAATCAAATTAGGAACACAAATTGTTAACCAAGAGATTTGAATTAAAACCCTCTTCTCAATGGAGGTGGAAAATTGCTTACAAAGCAAGAACTATCTCTCAAACTCAGGTTTGAAGTATTCTATATACAATTTGGGCCTAAAATAACCTTTTATATGTTCCCAAGTCGTCACATAAATTTAGGACAAGTTTGCCTTTTTGGGAGGTGTGTGGTGCGATGTGCGGTTTGCACGTCACACACCTACTTCAACTCGACCAGTGACTTCAGCTAAAATTTTGGGCTTCGTGCGAAGGTGGTGCATTTTGCACCACGGGATGTGCGCGTCGCACAACGACACACTCCTTTGCAGAATCTTCAGCAACTTTGGCAGCTTCATGCGGAAAATGTGCAAACTGCACCTCGGCTTGTGCGTGTCGCACAACTATCGCATCTCATGGTAGATTCTTCAGCTTTTCTCAACTCCTCACACTTAGCTCCTTTTTGGCTCTTTTTGGGTCCATATTCTTGTTCTTCATATTTTATCAAAAGTACCTGCATAAACATCAATAAAGGCCATAAGAACCTCTAAATCAATTCAAAACGTAGCAATAATTCTTGGATATAAGCTTAATAAGTTGGTAGATTACCGACTTATCAAACCTCCAAACTTGAACTATTGCTTGTCCTCAAGCAAGATACTCACAAAGCAAGGAATGAATATACTAAGGCTCAATCAAGGCACAAAAGACTACTCTACACTAAAAATTTAAGAAAAATAAACAAACAAAATAATCAAACAAAGGACTCAACTACTATGCTCATGTCAATTTGTACCACCACAAACTCAAGGCAATTGGTCATTTCAAAATGCTTTTCAAAAGGTCATCATTTCTCATTTAAAATCAAGATAATTTGCCATTCAGAATAAGATATTTAAGCTTCTCAAGTCATTGGCATGGACCGTCAAGGTTTGCCTCGAGATTCGCCACACAACTTGTCTCGTTCATTCCCCTCAAATGAAATAGAGACTCTATGCTTCAATTTGAGTGCATGATGTCACTGACCACCAGAGAGAATCCCACTCACAATCATTTAATTCTCAAAACATGAGATTATAAGAGAACCAAGAAAACTCTCACTCTCTCAAGGAAGTTCAAGTGCATATGCGTTGAACCATAGGCTTGCCCTTAATGTAAATTGCCACTAATGTAGGGTAGCCAAGCTTGAAATCACCAAGGACTTGAGGGTTACGATGTTGGCTAGGGTTAAGGTGACGATATCATTTGGTTCAAGTGACTACACCTCCCTAATGCTCTTTGTTCTCATTTCGAACACTGCTCACATTTTTTCATTTCAACTTCACCTTATTTCTCCCTCGCACAACCCAAGATTTCTCCTTTTTAACTAATGATCATTCACACCTTATATCACCTTCACTTGGTAGCACCAATTTTTGCTTTTCAATTTGCTCATTGGATTGATATTTTAGAGCAATTTTTAATTTGAAATTAAGGTGCTACCTTGCACTTGAAGTTCACTTCCTTTATTCTCCTCATTTAATCATATGCACCCCCAAACTTAGGCATTTGCCTATGTTGTCTTTTGGTTTCCCCCAAACTTAGGGTTTTAGCCTACATTTCATTTTCAAGCAATTAGGAAGGATGGGTGCCAAAATAGATGTTTCAAGAAGGTCAAGGTGTTGACAAGGTGCCAAAGAACGGTCACAAGCTTAAAGGGGTTCGCTAGGATTTGATGTCATTGGAAGTCATTTGGGTGAAGTGGCTTATCAAAAAGGGCCTAAGGTCATCTCCCAAGCTCGGTTACACCTAGAATTTTGCCTTGAATCAGATTTGGGGCAAGTTCTAGATGACACTTATGCACAAGAATCAAGGTACAACCTCACCACACAAGGCATCATGCCACAAGAGTTCATTCATTAGTCCCACAATCAATTGGGACAAATGACTTTTGATAAGCTATTCCGAGTTCATTACACACACGTTTGTGAGTCAATCAAGCCAAAGAGAAAGTGTGCAAGTCATGACAAAAGAATGTTTTTCCTCAAAAATTAATTTTCCTTCTTCCTTTCATTTTCAAAAATAAATTGCCATGATTTTTTTTTCGATGGGCCCATTTCGAGACAAGCACTTATGGACTTAATTCTACATTAAAACTTGGCATTTTCCCTTAAAAAGGTTGCCTCTCAATCTATCATTGGGAAACACCAACCCGGTTCGACACACAAAAACAAAAGAAAAGAAAAAGAGAATAATCAAAACTTTTGCTTTTTCGGAAAGAACTGTACTATTAAGAAAACCCTCGACGTTTATTTCTATACTATTATAACAAGGCGATAATCAAATTTTCGCTCATAATTTCATTCAAGAACAAGCCTAGGCATAGGCACATTTGCAAGGCATGGGTACTGGAAAAATGGAGCATGTAAGACCAACCCGACACACACTCAATAAAATTCAAGCCCAGCGAGGGCACAATTAAGGTCTAAGTAGAAAGTAAAGCAAAAAATTAATCTAAAGAAAAGAAAAACAATGGCATCACAATCATCATCCTAAATGTGCCCGACAAGGGCCAAATAAAACTAAGCAGAAATGTCAACTAGACCCGACAAGGGTAATAAATTGTCTCAAGCCTACTCACGGGCACCAAACGTAAGTAAGTAAAGCTACCTCATCCACTAAAAGAAGCATTGTCCTCAATACTCATAGTGCAATGTGAAAAAGGGTGGATGTCCCTGGAAGACCTAATCCTCATCATCACTATCATCAGCAGTAGCTTCTTTTTCAACATTCTTGCCACTCGGGCCCGCACCACCCCGTCGGAAGTTCACAGAGAGAGTGGAATCGCGAAGAGCCCGCTGAAAATCAGGGTTCTCATCGTCATCCAACTCTTGATACTCATTACCAGGCAGCTCCTCATCAGCATAGGCTGCAAATAAGTCATCCAAGGGATCGAGAATCTTCCGATGTGGAGGTAGTGTCATCAAATCTTCCTGCACTACAGGGCCTTTGCCCTTGGCATTTTTGACATATTTCTTAAGTTTAGAAATTTCCCCCTCCATGACATCAACCCGGTTGCACAATGTGTTCAAGCTCTCTACCACCCCCTTCACTGCATTCTTGACTGCCTTATTAATCATTCCGGGTAATTTTGTGGCTAAGTCGGCCAGCTGCTTCTCATGATTATGATTATTGTCCACCATATCCTTTATCCCACTCTTTGTCATAGAGGGTGTGGTAGAATCTGGTCATGCCTCGAAAGTGGTCTGAGAGGGAGATGAATCACCAGCACTAGCACCAAGCTCATCATTGTCAAGCTCACTCATCTGTTCTATCATTTTCTTCTTGAATCTTAGGGCGTCTCTATCTGTCTTTTTATCAAGATCAATCACTCCGATGGGATGAGTAAACTTATCACAAGGAAGAGTAGGAACACCAGCTTTAGCACACAACTTGGTGATCAAGACCAAAAAAGGGAGGGAATCATTTCCGCGATGGGCTTTCTTTCGTATTACCATTGTTGTCACCTCTTCAAAGTTTACATGTTCCCCCATCATGATGGCCTCGATTAGAATGGTACCCTATTGAGTTATCTTTTGTTCATTTTGGGAGGGGAGAATACAGTTATGAACTAGATTATACCAAAGCCGCGCCTCAAAAAACAAGGACCTCCTCGGGATATTTCCTCCCATGGTAAACCACACAGGGGTGACCAAAGCAATGGTGGGGGCTATCTCCTGATATGGCTTTGGTTCGGCCATTAATTTAGCCATGAGGGCTGGTGCAAGATCATTTGGGTGTTCCCAATAAATAGCATTGATGGCGGCGGGGGTGACGGACACTTTCTTGCCCCGGACGATGACCGCATCTAGATTGGGGAACCTGTCCTTGGGACCTTTATAGCCCTTGGAATCCTGTGTGGCTTGGTAAGCTGCAAAGAATTCCCCGACTATCTCTTCATAGTATCCCCCGGGCACGTCCTAAATGGCTGCCAATCTCTAACAGCAAATTGATGATGCATATTGGGTAGCTCATCTCCAACTTCCCCCAAATTAAAGTTTTGCTCCACATTAAAAGTTTTGTTTTTGTCCCGAGTGTAGTAGGCATTCATGCCCTCTACTCTGAAATGGAGCTTTGTTTCTTCTGCAGCCAACCTTTGTTTAGGTTGGACCCTTGTGTGTCGCTTGTTAGAAGACATATTCTGCAACCATAGATTGTGAGCCAAGAGACAACAAAACAGCCTAAGAAATAAGTTATCAACTACAAAGGATGGAATGCAATGTATTAGAGAAACAAACTAGGTAATTGTTGTCTTGTGCGGACCACATGCGAAACGCACCAAGAGGAGTGCGCATCGCATGTGCTATCAGACACGAGCCTAAAGAAACTTCAGTGATTTTTCAACTAAGGTGTGATTCGCACCATCATGAGTGCATATCGCACCATGCGTCGCCCCTCAGATCAGTGACCTGCTCATTCTTTTCAACTTGGTGCGGTGCCTTGAGCATCCTGCACATAAAGATCTGTGCATTGTATGTGAAATGCACAACAGTATAATTGGAATTTTTAGTTCCTTTTGTCCTTGTGAGTTGCGCATATGATTCATAGAGTAAGATGTGTTTTGGCACTTGGCACTACACAACAATCAAATCACATTAAACAAAGGGAAAAGGGATTATGACCTTAACTTTTGGGTACTCTGACTTCCCCGAATTTCCATTGACACAAACACAAGCAAGAAAAGACTCAACAACTTCCTTTAAGATGGACGTTACCCCGTCTATCATCGGGAACATCAAGCCCTTCTTGTACAATGGGCACCAATAAGCATAGCAACAATCAACCTTCCCTTCACCAAACATGTACCCTAAATAGATTTTCAACAAGGATCATGGGCATACAATTAGCAACATTCAACCTCAATAGTCGACTATTAGTCAAAACCTCATAACAAACGATGATTTTCCCTTAAGAACGACATCACCCAATCTATCATCAGGCCCAATCATTCATTACTCACGAGTGGGTTACTCAGACTTCACCCCAACATAGATTTCAAGGCTAAACATTACTACCAATAAACATGCATTCATAAAATCAAAGCCTTACCAAGTTGATTCTAAAGTTTTGGGAGAGTTTGAGGGTTTAGAGAGAATTTTTGGGAATTGTGGATAAAGATGGTGGAAAAGTAGAGAAGAGGCAGTTTTAAAAGAAAAAGAAGAAGAAAAGTTGGTCAGGTCATACCCGGGTTGGGTTGGTCAACGGGTTAGGTCAATTAAAATTCAAATTTACCTTTCGTGCGCTACGATATGCAATTCGCACTAGGCAAAGTGCGGATCGCATGGCGTATTGCACAAGACCCCCTATTTCACCCTTGGTTTTACCCAGGCATCTGTGTCATCGTGCGATGGAGGTGCGATGCGCACTTGGGGTCGTACGGTCCGCACATCCCGGAGCATATCACCTCCCATTTTTTTAGATTTCATTCAAGTCTTCTAGTGTGGCATGCGATAGGCTGTGCGACACACACAATTGCTTGTGCGATCCGCACAGTCCACCGCATGACGCCTTTTTTCCTTGCATTCCCTTGTTCAATTTCTCCATCCATGCATTCCTACAAAAACACCAAAAACAACACAAGATAACCAAAAACAAAGAAAGAAACTTAGGTTGCCTCCCAAGAAGCACTTTATTTAACGTCGCGGCAAGATGATACTACCTCAATCCTTAATCATTTTTGGGGTTAACGATGGTGTCGCTAGGTAATGTCCCTTTCTATCGAGGGTTCATTTGGCTTGATAGGTGGGTCATTTGGGCCTCAAGATACTTGATCGAGGCTCTGTGGGAGCTCACGGTTTGGTGAAGTGTTGAAACCTCACTCTTTAGCTCTCTTACTCCTAAATTTATCGTATCCACCTTCTTGAGAACCAAGGACAGCATGTCCTCTAACTTGGATTGGCCGGGGTTGCTTGTGCCTGAATGGTAGAGAGAGCCCTCCTTGTTCTGAGGGATATAGGGATTCGACATCTGGTGATTGAAATGATCACCATCCTTGTCTATGTCACGCTAATTGTCATCCCTCTCTTTGTCTCTAATCCAACCTTGATTCTCCTCCCGTGGACGATAATACCCGGGGTTAGAACCCGCTGACACAAATCATAGCTTACCATCAACCTCAGTCATAAGCTCCATATCACTCACTTGAATCTCCCATGTACTCACTGCATTCACCTTCTTAACACCAGCTCCCATTACATGCTTGGCCATCAGATCGATTTGAGTCATCATTTTCGCAAAAGCTTTATCTCGCTCCTCAGATTTCTTTCTCATTTCATTTATTAAGATTTTTAAGGGCATTCCCGAAGTTAGCACCTCTGCCTTTCTCGTGTGCCAAGCTTGGTTAGTCTTGGTCATTCATTCTAATAACACCGAGGTAATGGGGAATTCGAAATCCATGAAGGTGACCCTCTAAGGTTATTAACCACTGATTTGTTCATGGATTTTAAAGACCAGTAGAAGCTTTGGATCAACACATTGTTTGACAACTCATGGTTTGGGCACAAAAGAAGCTTCTTCTTGAATCGTAGCCAAACCTCATGTAGGGTCTAGCCCGGGAGTTGCCTAAAGTTGGTAATCTCATCTCTTGGCTTCATCATTTGATATGGAGGAAGGAATCTCGAGCTAAATGCCTCAACCAACTTGGCCCAAGATATGATAGAGTCAACCGGTAATTCTTCCAACCACGTCGTGGCTTCCCCCATCAATGAGAAGGGGAATATGCACAATCGGATGGACTCTTGGGAGATATGTTTGAAGATGAACGGTTGGAAAATCTCCATAAAATTTTGAATATGTCGGTTAGCATCTTCATGGGCCGCTCCACCAAATAGGCCCTTCATTTAAATCAAATGGAGCATGGTGCTTGTCATGTGGAAGATAACATTTCCCACCATGGGTGTGATAAGTCAGTATTCTACCTACTTATTTAGCCTTTAAGCTTATGCTTTTGATAAGAATAAATGGAAAATAGTGCAATTGACACGGATTACTTCTATTTTGCAGGTTTTTGTGTTTTAGAAGTGTTGGAGAAGAATTTGGATGAAAACAAGTCAAAAGGAAGCTATTCAGAGAAGCAAGTAGTTGTCAGCAGTACTTGCCTTCGCAAATGTGGGGTTCAAGCCACGAATGCAAAGGCCTATTGAGGTAATGCTCCATGAACGTGATCCCTTGATCGCATACGTGAAGGTCAACCAGACAAAGACACTTTGCGTACACGGCCGACCTTCCGCGTAGGCGAAGAAGCGGAGCGGTTGGGCAGTTATGGAATTTCACATCTGGAGAAACCCCAATTCATATAAAAAACCTCCAAGCCATCTTGAATCTTATCTTTGGCTATTTTCAGAACTTTTGAGCAAGCTTGGGAGCAAGGTTCATCAACCAACACCATAGGAGTGAAGATTTGGATGCTCTTTATTGTAAATCTTTAAATTCTATTCTTCAACTCTTGCTCTTAATTGCAATTTATTTGGTGTGTTTGTTCACTTGAGATTTTGGGTTTGTATTAGAGATAATACTTGATGGTTTATTAAATTCATATATAGATTTTGTTCTTATTTGATTATTTGGGTCTATTAAATCCTCTGTTGCATGAATTTATAGTCAATGGTTGCAAACATTGACTTAGTTTTCTGATTTCGGTTATTGCTCGGGAGAGAATTTCCTTAAATTCAGGAAGATTCAATAGTGGGAACTTGGGAATCCATCTAGATTGGAGGCTAGATATAGCTCCAATTGTGGAATCTCCCATTTAAGGGTCTGAGCTAGAAATAGGACGACCTCCCCAAGTTAACTGGTTGCTTGTTTATCGCACCGACTGATGTTCTAACCAAAATCATTCATAAATGTGGTTGTTGATCGAGATATAGCATTCCATACTTATGACCAAGACTACCTAAGTGTCAATCGGGTGCAAGTCTTGTGAATTTGTATTCCCAAGCCCATATCCCCCTTGTTGTCCTTGCTTGACGAAAGCAAGGAAAGCCATTGATCAATCTATCTTTCTTTTTAATATCTTTTAGTTTAGTTTAACCCCCCCCTTTTAGATATCTTTGTCCATTCTAGTTATTTGAACTTCAATAGGTTGCTTAGATTCTTTATTAGCTCGATTGCGACTAGATTGTTCCCTTTGGTACGACCCCGACACTCATTGGGAATTATAAATTTTGTTTTGACTACGCGATCACCGTGACCTCCTACTTGGAGAGTATGATTTGAGCGTTCATCAAAAATGACATCGTTGCCGGAGAACAATTTGGTGTATTGAGTTAGTTTAGGATTTAAGTTTACTTACTCTAGTTCAATTTTTGTGAATAGTTGTTTTTGTTTTGTTTTATTTTTATTATGTTGAATGATGCCATGGCATCTCATAGTGAGGATGTTATGAATGTGGCAAACTTGAAGGTGGAGACGCCCAAATCCCACTTCAACCTTTGTTTGACCTTAAGTTTGATTCAGTGGACAAAAGTCAAATTATTCAACCTTTTGGAAGACCTTGGAAGAAGGGTGGATGAAGGTCTATCCGATTTTGAGTTTGCTGTTGAACGAAGCCAAAGTATCCTTCCTCACTTGAAGGCAAAAAAGTGCGATATATGGAATCAGGAGAATGTCCTTCTCATGCTAAAACCTTCACCCTGGGAGTGCCACCAAAAATTCAATTCATGTTTGGGTCGAAGGTTCAAATCTTCCAAGTGGAAATCTCGAGGGTGAGGTAGCCGGCGTCGTGCCACGACGTTAAATTGTGCACTTGATGGGAGGCAACCCATCATTTTTATGCTTTACTTAACTTTTTGTTTCTTTTTGGTATGTTCTAGGTTCCCATGGAAATGAAAAGAGGAACCAAGTTTTGAGAAGCACCAAAAATACCTCTGAGAAACATGTTTTTCGCACCTGGAAGAGTGCCCGTCGTATATGCCATCGCACAATGAACCAGTGCACTGATCAAAAACATTGGCATGTGCAAACATGGTGCATTTTGCACCTTACAAAGTGACCATCGCACATCGCGGGTAGAATTCTGAAGAAAAGTTAAAAATTTGGTCAGTCCAGTCTTCTTCGCAAACGCGGAAGACTAGCCGCAAATACGAACACCAGGTTACATCATGCCTTCGCGAACGCATGGACTAGCCGTGAATGCGAAGTCCAGTTAAACTTCAAACCTTCGCAAACACGCTAGGCCATCACAAACGCAAAGCTTCCAGACAGTTTAGGTAAAGTTTAAAACATTTAAAAATCAGATGGTTCCAAAATGCTTTCTTCTCAAAACAAAGTTACTCTCTCCTCCTTTGGCACACAAAAATTCCATCAAGTTCTTCCATTCGTTGCTTTACCAAGTGCAATCCACCAGGTATGAACTCCGCCCTCCTTATATTTTGAAATGGGTTCCTTTCTTCCTCAACTTGATGTGTAAAAATTGGGTAATGGAAATTCTTAGTTGGTCTCCTCTTTCTTTAATTCAACTTCTAGTTATGTTCAAGTGCTTAATTATTGGGTGAAATTGGTTGAGGCTATGTCCTAAATGATAGGACTAAAAAGTGGTATTTTTATTGGTTCTAAAACCTTGGAAGATCAAGCAAAAATTGCTTGCCTCCCATGTGTTTGTAAAATGCCTCAAAAAGGCACTGTTTCAGGTATCACGATAACCTTCGCATTCATCGGCACCTGGCCGCATTCACGAAGGCTAAAATTTCTGATAAAATAATTCCTTCTTCCTGAACGCAGCCGGCTGGCCGCGAATGCGAAGAAGGATTTCCTGGCAGTGTCAAAATAGTGGCAACACACAGCCTACCTTGGAACTTCTTTCGGCTATTTCTTTGGCCTAAGTACTTTATAATACATTATTTTAAGTGTCCCTAAGAACTTTTAACATAATGGTGTGTTTTGTAGATACTTTGATCAAAAGAATGGCCTCCAACGGTAGTGACAATGAAGTTGAAAATGCTCTAGATGTGGAATTGGAGGAGAACTATGATCATGATAGGTTCCTATCAGCATCATGTGAACGTCGGTATGATGAGCTATTGTCCAAACCCTTTGTCAGGGATAAAGGAATCAATATGGACAAAGTTGAGAAGAAAATGTCGGAATTCTACAAAAGGTTGGTGGAGCGGGGCTGGATATGTTTTGCTCCTCCACCTATCATGGCTAACCACACAGTGGTCACTGAGTTCTACGCTAATGCTTCGATCACTGATTTCAATGACGCACTAGTCACTACCGTTCAGGGAGTCCAACTGAGCTTCAACCCCGAGATCATCAATGCACTATACAACCTCCCAGATGCTGACAATGAGGTCTACATTGCAAAATCCAAAGCCGAAGGGCATAAGTGGTTGGTAGACAAGTTGAATGATGGGGTGACCCCGAATTGGTTGACTTCGTAGAAAGGGGTTGATTCACATGAGTTTACTACAGAAGCCAATACTTGGCTTTCGATTATCTATGCGAGGATCATGCTGTCCACTCATGACACAAATATGACCCCTGACTGAGCATTGATGGTGGAACCCCTCATTGATGGCATAGATGTTAATGTTGGGATCCATATTGTGGCTCAGATGGCTGAGGTAGCTAGTGGAAGGTCTAAAAGCCTTTTCTTTCCTTCATTAGTGACCCAATTATGCTATGATGCTTGGGTTTTGTCGGATCCGACTGACATTTTACAAAGAAGCCAACGACTATGATCCACCCATTTTTGAAGAGGTCCCCAGAAGCAAAGCAGAAGAAGAGGAAGATTGATGTAGCTTCTTTATCTTTTGGATAGTTTCCAGAGTCTTTGAATGAGTCGGCCGGTCCTTCCACAGTTCCATTTGGATAATCTCAGTCTATGGGAGCTCTATAGTCTGGGCCCCATCTCATGCGCCACCTCTCTAGCCAGATTCAGGAAGTGGATGCACATGTTCAGCAGTTGTTGGCCGGATTCTCTTCTGGTTCAGTTGGAGCCAACACACCAGCAGGTACTGAGTCCCCCCCATCCTTGGCCAAAGTGGCCAATGAGCAAAAATTGATTAATGGGCATTTTAGTGTAATGGATACACGTTTGGAGCACATGATTCGCAGGCAAGGAAAAGTTGAAAGGCGGCAGAAAAAGTTTAGCGAGCACTAGAGAAAGAAGAGCAAGTTCCTAAACAAGAAGATGGATAGATTGAAGTCCTTTTGCAGATCGGGAGGAGTCGAGGAGGAGGATGATGATGAGGATGAGGATAGACTTGAGTTTCCCTCTTCTTCCAATTTAGATTGATGCACCTCAGGGAGCCCCCTCAAACTTATTCTTTTATTTGATGCAATGAGGGCACTGCCCTACCTTAGTTGGGGGTGGCGTGTGATCCGCACTCTTTCTAGTTTAGCTTGCTTTACTCATGGATATTATTGTTCCCTCGTCGGGCTTATTTTGTTATTTTGTTGGATATTATTGTGCCCTTTCCGGGCTTATTTTGTTTATTATATACTGTTGTGCCCTTGTCGGGTGTACTTTAAGGATTTGCATCCTCGTCGAGTTTTGGTGTTGTGTGGAAGAAGTCGATGGTTTAGTTATTTTTAGTTTTCTCTACTTTGTAGCTTCTTTTTTTATTTGGTAGTTGAGATGTTGGTTGTTGTAGGCCAGGGGAAGTTTGAGTACCCGTTAGGCTAGATGGATCTTGCTAGGAGATATATGGGCTACACAGGTCATTGTGCGAACAGCATAAGCTTCGCACATGCTCACTGTAGCATGTGCATTGCACGTGCAACACGCACTTTGTCATGTGCAAATCACATATGTTCAGAAAGTGTGATACTTGTTTTGATCCACCTTATGTAGCATTCTGATTTAGATAGATGAATTGGGCCAATGATAGACTAAATCACGATATTCTTAAGGGCAAATTGTCATCTTTTGAGGTTTTGGTTGCAAATTGACTTGTTTGGTACCAATGAGGTAGTCTTCCATGCTAAGTGAAATAGGCATACCCTTCCAAAAAAAAGTGAAGAATGCATGGTGAAGAGTGATTATTATGACAACTCTTTTAATCTTTTTGTGACTCTTGACTCATTAGTGGCGATAATGTAGAATAGCTCATCTTTGTTCTTATTTAGGAAGTTAAAGAAAATTGATCCTTCTTGAATGGTTCGCATGCCATGTGTGGTGAGGTTTAGTTGAATAATTCTTGTGCATGAGTGTTGTCTAGAACTTGCCCCGAATGTGATTCAAGGCAAAATTCTAGGTGTAAACGAGCTTGGAAAATGACCTTAAGCGCTTTTTGATAGCCACTTCACTCAAATGACCTCCAATGACATCAAATCCTAGTGAACCCCTTTGAGCTTGTGACCATTCTTTCATACATTTGTAATACCTTGACCTTTTTGGAACCTCTATCTTGGAACCCATCCTCCCTAATTGCATGGAAAATGAAATGTAGGCTAAAAGCCTAAGTTTGGGGAGGGGGGACAAAAGATAACATAGGCAAATGCCTAAGTTTGGGGGTTGCATGTAATCAAATAAGGAGAAGAAAAGAAATGCACTTCAAGTGCAAGGTAACACCTTACTTCAAAAATTGAAAATTGCTCCAAAAATCAATCCAATGAGAAAAATGAAAAGCAAAAATAGGTGCTACCAAATAAAGGTGATATAAGGAGTTGAATGATCATGAGTTAAAAAAGGAGAATCTTGGTTTGTGTTAGGGAGAAATAAGGTGAAGATGAAATTGAAAATGTGAGTGGTGTTCAAAATAAGAGCAAGGAGCATTAGGGTGGTGTAGTCACTTGAACCAAATAATATCCTCACCTTAGCCCTAGCCAACATCGCAACCCGTAAGTCCTTGGTGATTCCGAGCTTGGCTACCCTACATTAGTGGCGATCTATATGAAGGGCAAGCCTATGGCTTGACATGTGTGCACTTGAACTTCCTTGTGAGTGTGAGTGTTTGTATTTGTCCCTTGTGATTAACTTTGTACATAGTGTGTTTTTTGGGACTTTCTTTCTTGTTAGGGCATGCGAATTAGGATAGTTGGTGACATTGATAAACTCCGAAAATGAGTCAAATGAGCATGTTTTGGTAAGCTAGTGGTTTGAGTCACATCTTGAGGATTGGTTGTTGTCACTTGCTTGTTCTTATTGTGCCTTTGCATCATGAGTTTGTGTTTTGAATCGAAGGAAATGCTTAGAGTAAGTTATCATGTGATTGACAAATCATAAGTACCAACCGATGTCATGTTTGGTGCTTGAAGTGGGTTTTCCTTGGCTTGTAGTATTGTCAATTGCACTTGTGTTGTATGCCTCTTAAGTTGGAATTTTTAAGTTGCTTGAGGACAAGCAATAGTTCAAGTTTGAGGGTTTGATAAGTCGGTATTCTACCTACTTATTTAGACTTTAAGCTTATGCTTTAGCTAAGAATAAATGGAAAAATAGTGCAATTGACACGAATTACTTATATTTTGCAAGTTTTTGTGTTTTAGAAATGTTCGGGAAGAATTTAGATGAAAACAAGTCAAAAGAAAGCTATTCGGAGAAGCAAGTAGTTGTTAGCAGTACTTGCCTTCACAAACGCAGGGTCCAAGCCGCAAACGCGAAGGCCTACTAAGGCAATGCTCCGCAAACGTGACCCCTTGACCGCGTATGAGAAGGTCAACCAGACAAAGACACTTCACGTACGCGGCCAACCTTCCGTGTAGGAGAAGAAGGAAAGCGGAGCAGCTGGGCAATTTTGGAATTTCACATCCGGAGAAACCCCAATTCACATAAAACACTTCCAAGCCATCTTGAATCTTATATTTGGCTATTTTCAGAACTTTTGAGCAAGCTTGGGAGAAAGTTTTATCAACCAACACCATAAGAGTGAAGATTTGGATGCTCTTTATTGTAAATCTTTAGATTCCATTCTTCAACTCTTGTTATTAATTCCTATTTATTTTGTGTATTTGTTGACTTGAGATTTTGGGTTTGTATTAGAGATAATACTTGTTGGGTTATTGAATTCATATATAGATTTTATTCTTGTTTGATTATTTGGGTCTATTGAATCCCCCGTTGCTTGAATTTATAGTCAATGGTTGCAAACATTGACTTAGTTTTTTGATTTGGCTTATTGCTCGGGAGAGAATTTCCCTAAATTTGGGAAGATTAAATAGTGGGAACTTAGGAATCCATCTAGATTGGAGGATAGACTTAGCTCCAATCACGAAATCTCCCATTTAAGGGTCCGAGCTAGAAATAGGATGACCTCTCCAAGTTAATTGGTAGCTTGTTTATCGGAACGAATGATGTTCTAACCAAATTCATTCGAAAATATGGTTATTGATCGAGAGATAGCATTCCACACTTATGACCAAGACTACCTAAGTGTCAATCGGATGCAAGTCTTGTGAATTTGAATTCCCAATCCCATATCCCCCTTGTTGTCCTTGCTTGACGAAAGCAAGGAAAGCGATTGATCAATCTATCTTTTATTTGTTTTTTTTTATCTTTTAGTTTAGTCTAAAACCCCCCCTTTTAGATTTCTTTTTCCTTTCTTGTTATCTGAACTTCAATAAGTTGCATATATTCTTTATTAGCTCGATCACGACTACATTGTTCCCTTGGGTATGACCCTGACACTCGTTGGAAATTATAAATTTTTCTTTGACTACGCGATCGTCGTGACCTCCTACTTAGAGAGAACGATTTGAGCATTCATTAGGGGGTAGGTGGATTGCACCTACACCTCCTCGCATCATAGGCTCAACAGTATTGACATTGTCGAAGCCACCAATGCTCTCATTATCATTGGCTTCATCCATAGCTAGCCTACTCAATCAACACAAACAACAAAAAGTAAAAGAAAACAAATACTCTCAATTTGACTTCAAAACAACAATAAAAAATTAGCTAACACTCAAGTCCCCGACAATGGCGCCATTTTTTATGAACGCTCAAATCGTGCTCTCCAATTAGGAGGCCACGGTGATCGTGCAGCAAAACCAAATTTATAAACCCAATAGATGTTGAGGTCGTACCCAAGGGACTTGACTTAGCCAACTAGAGATTGTATGAGTTGCTTACAAGGCGAGAGTAATTGTTTAAACAAAAACAAGTAAAAAGATGGGGGGAATCGGGAAATTTGTCACTAATAACACAATTTAACAAAAAGCAATAAACCTAAAGATGGGTGTATCAAGTGATTTAGAAGACTAGGGATGCATATCTGAGGGCATTAGCTATAGGATGGGGTAATCATTAATTCACTTATACTCTTACCTATTGACATGAATAACATTGGTCATAGGTGTGGAATGCTATCTTCCGATCAAAATCCACATTCTGATGATTTCGGTTAGAACATCATTAGTGTAATAAACAATCAACCAATATTAGCTTGGACAGGTCGTCTTATTCCTAGCTCGGACCCTTAAATGGGAGATTCCTATGATTAGAGTTATTCCTAGCCTCCAATCTAGATGGATTCCTAAGTACCCACTAGCAATTTCACATCTACAACTATGAAATTCTCTCCCGGGCAATCACATCGCTAAGTAATGTAAATTAAAATTTGCAACCACTAATTTTAGGATTAAAACTTGGTGAAATTACTAGACCCATTTCAAATAAGCAATTATAAAGGTGAATTAACAACACCCACACCCATTAGCTAAGCACCCATCATCTATACACCCCTAGACAAGAAAATTTAGCCACTCATAGTAGGAGAAGAAGAGATACCATCTGGGTAATTCAAATTCCCATCCATTATAGCTGAATCTCAAGTTCTAGAATCAAAATAGGCACACAAATTGTTAACCAAGAGATTCGAATTGAAACCCTATTCTCAATGGAGGTGGAAAATTGTTTACTAAGCAAGAACTATCTCTCAAACCCAAGTCTGAAGTATTCTATATACAAATTGGGCCTAAAATGGACTTTTATATGTCCCCAAGTCGTCACATAAATTTAGGACAAGTTTGCCCTTTCAGAAGGTGTACGGTGTGACATGCGGTTCGCACATCGCAATGTGCGTGTCGCACACCTACTTCAACTCGACCAGTGACTTCAGCTGAAATTGTGGGCTTCGTGCGAAGGTGGTGCATTTCGCACCACGGGATGTGCGTGCCGCACAGTGACTGCACTCCTTTGCAAATCCTCAGCAACTTTGGCAGCTTCATGTGGAGGAGGTACAAACTCACCTTGGCTTGCACGTATCGCACAACCACCATATCTCATGACAGATTCTTCAGCTTTTCTCAACTCATCATAATTAGCTCCTTTTTGGCTCTTTTTGGGTCCATATCCTTGGTTTTCATCTTCTATCAAAAGTACCTGCATAGACATCAATAAAGGCAATAAGAACCTCTAAATCAATTCAAAACATAGCAATAATTCATGGATATAGGCTCAATAAGTTGGTAGATTACCGACTTATCATCTGCTACCATATCAGAGATTGGGATTGGCTTGTTGGATTGTCTAGTGTAAGGATAATCTTTTATGAAGTGTCCAACCCTTTTGCAGGCAAAGCATTTTTCTTTTAATAATATCTTGGGCCTTTCCATCTGACATGTTCAGTTCTCTAAGTGGACTTAGGGATTCCATCTGGGGGCTTGCTGAGTTTGGCGCTTTCACAGAGTTTTGTTATCCTATAGTGCATGTACCTCTTGTCCTTGATTTTCATTTAGAGATTGAGCCTGAGCAGTCGGAGCTAGTGACTATTTTGCTTTTACCACTTGGTCCCTCAACGGATGAATTGTCTGGAATAACTTGCTTCAGTACAGATCTTCTTGTGCTAGTGTCATCCGCTATGTTGCCATGAAAATTTTCCACCATAAAATCTATGGTATCATCAATTTTTTTGATGATTATGGGTGGATAGTCTTCCTTAGAGGGTTCAATTGAGGGCTTGACACTATCTTCAATGAATCCCTTGGATTCGCCGGAGGAATTTTCTATGCTTTAAATATGCCTCTATAGGATCAAGATCATGTGGGTCCGTGGTAATGGATCCTAAAACATCATCTTCTTCTAAGAGATAGAGGCCTGAAACAGTGTCACGCCCCAAACCATGGGAGGCATGACCGACACACGGAGCCCCAAAAGGATAATGAATTAAACCTGAGGTTGTACTATCGAACACTCATATTGCCCTGCCTAAGGGCTAGAAATTGATCAATTTTGGCCTCTCGAACCTCCTGTCGAAGATAGTGAGCTAGGAAGGCCTCTGAAAAATCCTCTCATTCAGCTGGGGGTACATTTTATCCCCTAGACCGATCCCAAGCCTCGAACCGTAAAATGGCTACATCTCGTAACCTGAAAGATGCAAACTCCACTGCCTCCACTACTGTTGCATGCATGACTCAAAGTACTTGATAAGTCTGATCAATAAACTCCTGAGGATCCTTAGGTGGGTCAGATCCTGTAAATATAGGAGGACTTAGGCTGATAAACTCTCGAGCCCTAGAACTTTCTGAGCCACCTGACCTAGCACTTGTCGATGCCCCTATTTGTTGTTGTTGTGTGGCTACCATCTGGGTCAATAATCGAACAGCACTCCTGATGTCCTAGTCCTCTACTGCAGGTGGAGGAGCTACAAGTGCTGGTTCATCTCTAGCTATCTCATATGCCACTGGAGCAGGTGGGGTCAGGGGTGCTGGATCCCCTCTAGTCTCATCAGGTACTGGATGAACTGGGATCTCTGGTGTCGGTGATTCACTTTGAGCTTCCAATTTATCCATCTGGATAGGCGGGGAATGACTAGTACCTTCCTTCACATCCATACTGACTCGTCGGCTAATCATTTGTCTGGTCACAGGTATTTCTGTAAATAAGGAATAGAAAAACATGAATTAGACTTAAGATATCTTATGACCTCGCTCTATTGCACGGTCTAGCATATGAAAGAAGGATAACGATTCCTAAATGTCCTGTAGCCTCATGATTATAGGTAAGGTGCACAACACACCCATAACCAAGACTCTACTAGACACAGCTTGTAGACTCCATGGGATTCGACGTGCTCTGATACCAAGTTTGTCACGCCCCAAACCATGGGAGGCATGACCGACACCCGGAGCCCCAAAAGGCCGAGGGTGCCAAAATAGAGTGTATCTCTATTGAACCTGCTGGGGATCTGAGACCGACAAGGTCTCTAAGAAAAGCAATTTGAAACACTGAAAGCTCAATAGTAGGTAAACAACTCAAGGCCGACAAGGCTA
This sequence comes from Jaltomata sinuosa, assembly GCA_003996215.1. NCBI lineage: Eukaryota > Viridiplantae > Streptophyta > Magnoliopsida > Solanales > Solanaceae > Jaltomata > Jaltomata sinuosa. Next base: position 33,460 of record QJPP01003238.1, on the reverse strand, counting down.
TTATCTTAGTAAATAGCTAATAACAAGGCCGACAAGGCTATACCTAACACTGATATACATATACACATCTACAAGCCTCTAGGAGTAAGTAAGACATCTCATATCTAGGACAGGGCCCTGGACTACCCATAAATTGTACATATACATAACCTTGTCAAAATATAAGCTAGACCTCTGACTCGTCAGCTCCAGGAAGAATGGAGCTTACCAAAATGGCTGAACTCTGCAACTCCTACTGAAGAGGTCTGTCTGGGTTTCTGTCTGGACCTGCAGGAATGAATGCAGCACCCCCAGGAAATATGGATTTCAGTACAACAATAATGTACTGGAATGTAAGGTAGAAACATAAAAGCAAGTCGCAAGTAGTAAATTTGAAAAAGATATAATATGAAACTTGTAAACTGTAATTGGTAAGACTCATTAAGCTCTTTTCTCATTTATTCTTTTTAGAACACAACACAAGCATTAACTCACACCACAAATCACTCTTTATAACCCACGATGAACCACAATAGCACCTTGGCACACCCTGTATATAATGGCCTCAATATGGCAGTAGCTCCTCGGCGCACACTATGTATATAATAGCCTCAATATGGAAGTAGCACCTCGGTGCACACTATGTATATAATAGCCTCAATATGGCAGTATCACATTGGTGCACACTATGTATATAATAGCCTCAATATGGAAGTAGCACCTCGGTGCACACTAACACGCAATCCACGCATAATAAGTGTATTACTAGATTGACCTTCAAAGCTACTCTTGTTAGTTATAGAGGTTCATTTAGATAACTTCTTTAGCATTGACTTACTAGATGTTGGACTCAACTAACCAAATACATATGAATGGGTATTTGACTTGCTAACCTTCCTTTTATACTTTCTAAAGCTTGATTAGGCATCACAATACAAAGAGGAAACTCGACAAAAGGATTACTTATGTTTCGTGCAAAAAGAATCAGATTTTTTATAAGAAGGAAACTTGAATCACCATAATGTATCACTTAGTTCTTTAAGACTTGTTAAGTTACCAAATCATCTCTCTTATAACAGAATACTCAAATTCCTCTTTCGAAGATTTAGAGTTCCATTTCTAGATTCATGACGATAAGGAATAAAGAAACCTTAACATACCTTGTTCCTTTCGAAGATTGCGCTTACCACAACTTGGACTTTCTTTTATTAAGTTATTATACAACACAAGGGAATAATGAAGCTAATATTAGCTCTTAAACCTGATGCAACTTTTCCAAAACAGTAGCTAAACATTTCCCGGGAAGATTTACGTATTGGCATTAATAAAAGGGTGTATCGTCACACCTTTATCCCCCATTCCAATACAAATCACACACATACAAACCTACTTCCTCCAACAATACAAAACACATCAAACAGCCCTTACACAACTCACCATACCGAAATACAATAGCAACACATTGAACCCACAGCTTCCGATCGTCGTCCCGTGAGTTCTTAACAACAATTCAACAACAATTGTCCATCCGGACTTCAATCCAAAAATATGATTATGGGCAGAGTACTTACCATACTTGAAGGGGTGTTTTTATCCTCTTTTTATTGAGGCCTTGAAAATCTTATGTACCCCCTACACATACACCAACAAGAGAAGAAGAAATCTCTTAATTGTTACACAATTTCTATGTGTTCAATCTTAAGAAAGGGGCTGCCATAGTTCATGTCTTTCTTACCATAGGATATCCTAGATATATGTATTAGATTAGTACCAAGATAATAAGTTGTTTAACTCACCTTAATCTGGAATAAATCTTGATCTTCTTAGAACCCTAAAGGGAGAAAACGACTGCCAAAATGGAAGAGGATAAGAGAGAATTTTCCAGCATTTTGTGATCAATATTGATCATCAAAAGGTCTGTATAAAGGGACCTTTTTGGCCTACTTTTTTGAGTATATTTGGGCCAAAATTTTTCAAGAAACTTGGACCAAAATTATCCTTTGCTTGGGCCTCAAAAGGGTTAAGTTTGTTGCTGATTTTGGGCTTCTCTTGGGTGAAAATGTGGTCAATATTGGTGGCTACTTTTTATAGTTGTTTGGTCCAGATTTGGTGGTGCTTTGATGGGCCAACTTTAAGCTTAATTTGGGCTACCATTAGGTCTAATAGTCCATGGTGTTGCTACCCGTAATCAGCCCTCAGAACTTAGTTCTTTAACATAGGTAGGTGATGCACCTACTTGTCACCTAAGTGCTTAGATAACTCGGGAAAGCACCTCACTTGTTTTATCTCATTTTTCAAAACCCTCATCCTTATACTTTAACTTAACACTTATATACATTTGACCATTTCAAATTTTAGGCCAAAGTACCCCTTCACAATCTTGAGCTCAAGTACCTTCGTCGATATTAACTTAGTCATAAATGTTTTGAAAGGTATGGGGTGTCACATCCTTCCCCTCTTAGAATCATTTGTCCTCGAATGAGGGTGATGCGTATAGAGCCTTAGTCATTTGGGATTTCTAGAAATTTTGGCAGTTTTTCCTCTATAATTGGGACTATCAAAAAACCTGAAACTCAGCAAAAGTCCAGCACAATGTCTCACAAGGCGATACAATGATATACAATTAAATGCAATCCTTTGCATATGTTCAAACCTGGTCATATTTGCACAGTAGGAAGAATATCAAGAACATAAGGACATGACTTACCTCTATACTACCTTCAGGTTGTAAATAACTGGGGATACGTTTTCCCTCTCGTCTTCCCACGTCATTTCCTCGACATTATTATTTCTCTATAACACCTTTACTGAGGCTACTTCTTTAGTTCTGAGCTTCCTAACTTGACGATCTAGGATAGAAATTAGTACTTTCTTATAGGATAAGTCTTCAGAAAGTTGAACATCTTTGATAGGCATAATACATGAAGGATCTCCTATGCACCTTCGTAGCATCGATACATGAAATACAGGATGGACTGTCTCCAATTCTGTGGGTAATATGCCACTTTTCCTACCCTCTGAATAATCATGTATGGTCCAATATATCTTGGACTAAGCTTTCCCTTTTTACCAAATCGCATAACGCCTTTCATGGGCAAAACCTTTAGGAAAACCCAATCACTAATATTAAATTCCAAATACGGATGTCGCACATCTGCATATGATTTTTGTCTACTCTGGGCTGTTAGTAATCTTTCTCGGATTAGCTTCACCTTCTCCATTGCCTGATAAACTAGGTCTGGCCCTAATAATCCTGCTTCTCCAATTTCAAACCATCCAATCGGTGATCTACACTTTCATCCGTATAAAGCCTCATAAGGAGCCATTTGAATGCTTGCATAGAAGCTATTATTATAAGAAAACTCAATTAGTGGAAAATGGTCATCCCAACCACCTTTAAAATCTAGTACACAAGCTCGTAGCATATCTTTGAGTGTTTGAATAGTGCGTTCAGCTTGTCCATCTGTCTGTGGATGAAAAGTTGTGCTAAGACTTATTTGAGTACCTAAGACTTTCTTGAAAGAGCTCCAGAAATTTGCTGTAAACTGAGCACCCCTATTTGAAATAATGGCAATTGGGACACCATGCAGTCGAACTATTTCACTAATATACAACTTGGCATAATCTTCAGCAGTATAAGTTGTCCTGACTGGCAAAAGTGAGCTGATTTTGTAAGTCTATCTACAATCAACCATATGGAATCATACTTCCGATAAGTACGGGGTAAGCCTGTAATAAAGTCCATGTTGATCACCTCCCATTTCCAGGTAGGTATCACTATACATTGAGTTAGACCCCCGGGTCTCTGGTGTTCAATTTTTACCTGTTGACAATTTGGGCATTGGGCTACAAACTCTGCAATATTTCTCTTCATATTATTCCACTAATAAATCTGTCAAAGATTATGATACATCTTCATCGCACCTAGATGAATTGAATAGAGGGAATAGTGGACTTCTGCCAAAATTTTCTCCCGAAGCTCCCCGATGTTAGGTACACGTAGACGACCTTGATATCTCAGAACCCCATCTTCCTTAAGCTCTATTAGTGGTTGCTTCTGTTGTGGAATTTCCTCCCTCAATCTTACTAACGCTGGATCATCATATTGTCGTTCCTTTACCTCTATTATAAGTGAGGATTCTGCTGTGCTTTGAATAACAACTCCCCCATTACCTTAGTCTAGTAGTCGAACCTGCAAATTAGCTAAATAATGTAGTTCTCTTGTCATCTCAATCTTTCTATTTTCTACGTGTCTCAAGCTTCCCATGGATTTGCGGCTAAGTGCATCTGCCACTACATTGGCCTTACCTGGATGGTAAAAAATATCTACATCATAATCCTTTAGTAACTCTAGCCACCTTCTTTGCCTTAGGTTTAAATCCATCTGTTTGAATAAATACTGTAGACTTTTGTGGTCCGTAAACACATCTACATGGACTCCAAACAAGTAATGGCGCCAAATTTTCAAGGCAAATATAACTGCTGCCAATTCAAGATTGTGAGTAGGGTAATTTTATTCATACTTTCTTAGCTATCTCGAGGAATAGGCAATAACTTTACCATGTTGCATTAACATGCATCCCAACCCAATCCTTGAAGCATCACAATAAACAACATAACCTTTTGCGCCCTCTGGCAGAGTTAAGACAGGCGCTGAAGTAAGCATGTCCTTCAACTTCTGAAAACTCTGCTCACATGCCTCCGACCACTGTAACTTGGCAACTTTATGAGTCAGCTTTGTCAATGGTGCAGATAGAAGAAAATACTTCCATAAACCTTCGATAATAACCTGCTAAGCCCAAAAAACTATGGATCTCTGTAGCATTTAAGGGTCTCAGCCAATTCTTTACAGCTTCAATCTTTTGGCCGTCAACTATAATACCTTCGTCTGTAATTACGTGGCCAAGAAAAGCCACTGAAGTCAACAAAAACTCACATTTGGAGAATTTTGCATATAATTTATGATTTTGAAGTGTTTGCAATACTGCACGTAGATGATCAGCATGTTTGGCTTCGAACCGTGAGTAAATCAGGATATCACCAATAAATACGATCACGAATACATCTAGAAATGGCTTGAAGACCCGATTCATTAGGTCCATAAAAGCTGTTGGGGCATTAGTAAGCCCAAAATACATTACTAGAAACTCGAAGTGGCCATACTTGGTCCTAAAGGCTATCTTCGGAATATCTACTCCTTTAACACGCAACTAGTGATACCCCGATTGCAAGTCAATCTTTGAAAAACATTTGGCGCCTTGCAACTGATCAAAAAAGTCATCAATCCTTGGAAGAGGATACTTATTCTTGATTGTAACTTTGTTCAGCTGTCGGTAATCGATACACATTCTCAAGGACCCATCCTTCTTACGAACAAACAAAATTGGTGTGCCCCATGGCGATGTACTAGGCCTAATGAAACCTTTTTCGAGTAGATCCTTTAACTATTCCTTTAACTCTCTTAATTCTGCAGGAGCCATCCTGTAAGGGGGAATTGATATTGGCTGAGTATCTTGGAGTAGGTTAATGGCAAACTCAATTTCCCTTTCTTGAGGGATTCCTAGAAGCTCATCCAAAAATACATCTAGAAACTGACTCACCACGGGAACTGATTGAAGAGTCGCTGGTCCATCCTTTGTGCTTCTTACTTGGACTAAATGATAGATATAGCCTTTAGAAATCATTTTTTAGGCCTTAAGGTAGGAAATAAACCTACCCCTTGGTGTGGCAACATTACCTTTCCACTCCAGGATTGTCTCTTCCAGAAAATGGAATTTGACAACCTTAGTTCTACAATCAATATTAGCATAACATGCATCTAACCAGTCCATACCCATAATGACATCAAAGTCAATCATATCTAATTCGATTAGATCAGCTGAAGTGAGATGATCATAAATCCACACTGCACAATATCGATAAACTCGTCTAGTTATAATATTTTCACCAATCGGCGTAGATACAACAAAGGGTCTAGGCAATGACTCACGGCCTGCCCCAAACTTACCAGCAATGAGCGGGGTAACATATGAAATAGTAGAGCCAGGATCTATAAGTGCACAAATAGCATGAGTAAAAATAGTCAATGTACCTGTAATAAATCAGGTGACGATTCCAAGTCATGGCGACCGGCTAGAGCATAAGTGCGGTTCTGACCACTGCCTAAACTGGATGCTCCTCCTCCTCCTCTACCTCTACCATGACCTGGTGTAGCCTGTGGTCCTGTCCTAGAGGGATGAACAGTAGATAAAGAAGCTGCCATCGACCCTGTAGGCTGGGACATCTCACCCCTACCTCTACTTGGACAGTCTCGCATAAAGTAACCAGGATGCCCACATGAATAACAAGTATCAGAACCCAGGTGACATATCCCAGGATGCTTCCTACAATACTGAACACAAGGTGGCAAAGGTGGCCTCATCTTACCTAAATTCCCCTGGCGATAGGAACTGGATGTACCTAAATTGTGGCATGGTCCCAACTTAGAAAAATGAGCATACCTCTGTCTTTGCAACTGATATGGGGCACCACTAGTAGGGTGAGGAGATCGCCTATTAAAATGTGGCCTAACATTACCTCGTGTATCTCCATAGGACCCAGTAGATCTAGCCCTCTTATTCTGATCCCTTTCTCGGCCTTGGTTATCTCCAATTTGTACTTCAAGATCCTCTACAGTCTGAGCAATAGCATGTATCTTAGAAATATCCATATCCTCTTGTGTGTCTGCTATTGTTAATCCCTTAATCAATTCATCCTTAAGTCCATGCATATATCAATGAACACTAGCTCGCATCGTACTCACAATATTAGGGGCGTACCTGGATAATGAATTAAACTTGAGGTTGTACTGTCGAACACTCATATTGCCCTGCCCAAGGGCTAGAAATTGATCAAGTTTGGCCTCTCGAACCTCCTGTGGAATATAGTGAGCTAGGAAGGCCTCTAAAAAATCCTCCCATTCAACTGGGGGTACATTTGATCCCCTAGACCGATTCCAAGCCTCGAACCATAAAATGGCTACATCCTTTAACCTGAAAGATGCAAACTCCACTGCCTCCACTACTATTGTATGCATGACTCGAAGTACCCGATAAGTCTGATCAATAAACTCCTGAGGATCCTCATGTGGGTCAGAGCCTGTAAATATAGGAGGACTTAGGCTGATAAACTCTCGAGCCCTAGAACTTTCTAAGCCACCTGACCTAGCACTTGCCGATGCCCCTATTTGTTGTTGTTATATGGCTACCATCTGGGTCAATAATCGAACAGCACTCCTGATTTCCTAGTTCTCTACTTCAGGTGGAGGAGCTACAAGTTATGGTTCATCTCTAGCTATCTCAGATGGCACTGGAGAAGCTGGGGTAGGGGGTGCTGGATCCCCTCTAGTCTCATCAGGTACTGGATGAACTGGGATCTCTGGTGTTGGTGATTCACTTTGAGCTTCCAATCTATCCATATGGACAGGAGGGGAATGACTAGTACCTTCCCTCATATCCGTACTGACTCGTCGGCTAGTCATTTGTCTGGTCATAGGCATTTCTGTAAACAAGGAATAGAAAAACATGAATTAGACTTAAGATATCTTATGACCTCGCTCTATTGCACGATCTAGCATATGAAAGAAGGATAACGATTCCTAAATGTCCCGTAGCCTTATGATTATAGGTAAGGTGCACAACACACCCATAAGAAAGACTCTACTAGACATATCTTGTAGACTCCATGGGATTCGACGTGCTCTGATACCAATTTTTTCACTCCCCAAACCATGGGAGGCATGACCGACACCCGGAGCCCCAAAAGGCCGAGGGTGCCAAATAGAGTGTTTCTCTATTGAACCTGTTGGGGGTCTGAGACAGACAAGGTCTCTAAGAATAGCAATTTGAAACACTTAAAGCTCAATAGTAGGTAAAAAACTCAAGGCCGACAAGACTATACCCAACACTGATATAAATATACATGTCTACAAGCCTCTAGGAGTAAGTAAAATATCTCATATCCAGGACAGGGCCCTGGACTACCTATAAACTGTACATATACATAACCTTGTGAAAATATAAGCTAGACATCTGACTCGTTAGCTCCAGGAAGAATGGAGATTACCAAAATGGCTGAACTCTGCAACTTCTACTGAATAGGTCTGTCTGGGTTTCTGTCTGGACCTGCAGGCATGAATGCAGTTCCCCTAGGCAATGGGGACGTCAGTACGACAATAATGTACTGGCATGTAATGTAGAAACATAAAAGCAAGTCGCAAGTAGTAAATCTGAACAAAATATAATATGAAACTTGTAAATTGTAATTGGTAAGACTCGTTAAGCTCTTTCCTCCTTTATTCTTATTAGAACACAACACATGCATTAACTCACACCACAACTCACTCTTTATAACCCATGATGAACCACAATAGCGCCTCAGTGCACCTTGTATATAATAGCCTCAATATGGCAGTAGTGCCTCGGCGCACACTATGTATATAATGGCCTCAATATGGCAGTAGCACCTCGGTGCACACTATGTATATAATAGCCTCAATATGGCAGTAGCACCTTGGTGCACACTATGTATATAATAGCCTCAATATGGCAGTAGCACCTCGGTGCACACTAACACGCAATCCACGCGTAATAAGTGTATTACTAGATTGACCTTCAAAGCTACTCTTGTTAGTTATAGAGGTTCATTTAGATAACTTCTTTAGCCTTGACATACTAGATGTTGGAATCAACTTACCAAATACATATGAATGGGGATTTGACTTGCTAACCTTCTTTTTATACATTCTAAAGATTGATTAGGGATCACAATAAAAAGAGGAAACTCGACAAAAGGATTACTTATGTTTCGTGCAAAAAGAATCAGATTTTTTAAAAGAAGGCAACTTGAATCACCATAATGTATCACTTTATTCTTTAAGAAATTCTAAGTTACCAAATCATCTCTCTTATAATAGAATACTCAAATTCCTCTTTCGGAGTTTTAGAGTTCCATTTCTAGATTCATGTCGATAAGGAATAAAGAAGCCTTAACATACCTTGTTCCTTTCGAAGATTGTGCTTACCACAACTTGGACTTTCCTTTATTAAGTTAATCTACAATACAAGGGTATAATTAAGCTAATATTAGCTCTTAAACCTGATGCAACTTTTACAAAATAGTAGCTAAGCATTTCCCGGGAAGATTTACGTATTAGCATTAATAAAAGGGTGTATCGTCACACCTTTATCCCCCATTCCAATACACATCACACACACACAAACCTACTTCCTCCAACCATACAAAACACATCAAACATCCCTTACACAACTCACCATACCGAAATACAATAGCAACACATTGAACCCACGGCTTTCGATCGCCGTCCCGTGAGTTCTTAACAACAATTCAACAACAATTGTCCATCCGAACTTCAATCCAAAAATATGATTATGGGCAGAGTACTTACCACACTTGAAGGGGTGTTTTTATCCTCTTTTTATTGAGGCCTTGAAAAGCTTAAGTACCCCCTACACATACACCAACAAGAGAAGAAGAAATCTCTTAATTGTTACACAATTTCTATGTGTTCAATCTTAAGAAAGGGGCTGCCATAGTTCATGTCTTTCTTACCATAGGATATCCTAGACATATGTATTATATTAGTACCAAGATAATAAGTTGTTTAACTCACCTTAATCTTGAATAAATCTTGATCTTCTTAGAACCCTAAAGGGAGAAAACGGCTTCCAAAATGGAAGAGGATAAGAGAAAACTTTCCATTTTTTGTGATCAATATTGATCAACAAAAGGTCTGTATAAAGGGATCTTTTTGGCCGACTTTTTTGAGTATATTTGGGCCAAAATGGGTCAAGAAACTTGGACCAAAATTATCCTTTGCTTGGTCCTCAAAAGGGTTAAGTTTGTGGCTGATTTTGGGCTTCTCTTGGGTCAAAATATGGTCAATATTGGTGGCTACATTTTGTAGTTGTTTGGGCCAGATTTGGTGGTGCTTTGATGGGCCAACTTTAAGCTTCATTTGGGCTACCATTAGGTCTAATAGTCCATGATGTTTCTGCACGTAATCGGCCCTCGAAACTTAGTTCGTTAACGTAGGTAGGTGATGCACCTACTTGTCACCTATGAGCTTAAATAAGTCGAGCAAGCACCTCACTTGTTTTATCTCATTTTTCAAAACCCTCATCCTTATACTTTAACTTAAAACTTATATACATTTGACAATTTCAAATTCTAGGCCAAAGTACCCCTTCACAATCTTGAGCTCAAGTACCTTCGTCGATATTAACTTAGTCATATAGGTTTGCAAAGGTATGGGGTGTCACAAACAGCTTGATCGGAGATAGACAAATCATTATTTGTCATAACATAGTCTGGGGACCTTCAAGTCAGTATCTGGGATGATTGAACTCGGATCTGGAAAGATAGAAGTATCGTCTAGAGTAATTTTATCTGGGAAGATCAAGTGTTTTTTGTTACTTGGGTATGGCTCGTTGGAACTTTTGTTAAATTCCCATTTCCTTTTGGACTGCTTCTGGGATTGCTTTTGGGCTGCAGTAGCTTCCTTATGTTCCCATATAAATTTAGCAATGTCAAATGCAGGTTTTTTCTCATATGTTGGAAAGATTGACATCAGGTTGTGTGAAGTAGAAAGGAAATTACTAGAAGGTAGTCCCAAATTTTATGGAGAGAATGTTTGTGATGTCATGGGGAAAAATGTAGGCTTTTGAGGTGGACTCTGATGCTGTGGATGGTCAAACGTACCATAACTTAGGTGGTGTATCTGTTCTTTAAGGGAAGCCTTTTCTTTGCGCTGTTAGTCAAAGAAGTGAGACAGCAAAGTTCTTCGTAGAAAGATATCATACTAAAGAGTTTCCATCCTCCATTCAAGGGCTTTGATGAGTCCAGTATGTTGTGTGGAAGCTTGTTCTACTTTTTTCATGACTGTCTCCACTTTGTTTACCTTCTTGGCCTGAGTGTGAGCAACATTCCTGAGAGAAGCGTCAAGGTGGGTTAGTACCTTGTTTTGGCTGAGGGCATTCTCAGTCTGCCAGTTCATTGTTGCTTCGATATCACTCGTAGGTGACCTTTCTCCTGTGGGAAAGATGACATTCTTTTTTGGTATTTTTAGAGCGTGGATCATGCCATCTTTTTCAAAGTGTTGTTGCTATGGGAATTCGAGAGTGTGGCTGGAGTTGGATGAGCTTATCATGAACATATAAGGTTCAGATTTATCTTTGATTTGGGCCTTGTGGTTTCTTTCTCTGGTTGGTAAGGGTGGCCAATCTTGGGGGTTATGTGAGACAAGAATATCATTTCCTGGATAGCTGAGTGAGCTCACAGAGGAATTTCTCTCTTTTTTGATACATTCCCATTTGGCTCTTGCGTAATAGTATTCATCCTATTTGACTTCATCATCAAGGCATTCTTGATAATCACACTCGATTTCCCATGGAAAATGCCCCGTAAAAGGACATTTGAACCACTGCACGCCAAGGCCCTCACAATTGAATTGTTTTATCCAATCATGTTCACTTATGACATCTGAAGTGTACCAAGAGAATGTATCAAAGTCATCTTCTGGATTTGGACCGGATGTAGGGTGGTACATCATTATGGTAAAGGCTGTTTCATTGGGATTTTTTAGTTAAGAGTGGTTAAAGCTCTTGGAAACAGTTTTGTCATGTCATTTGGCGAAGGTTGGTCCTAAGGAGTAAAGAGGTTCAACAAGTTCTATCCATGTCTAGTAATTTGTGACCCATGATTCAGGAAGGATTTTAGCAAGTTGTCTCCTGGATATCGTCCTTAGGATCTGGGTACACATGGTATTTCTGTTGGTGGTGTCTACATAAAATAACAAAGACTTCCCACCACCTGCTAGAAAAAAGATCCAAGGCATGGTTCTGGCCTCGCCAAGCTATCTATTAGTGAAGAGTTGCATGTATGTCATCTCTAGCTTGTGGAGCTCCTTGGATCTAGACCTTGATCTTCAGCGCCTCCATCATATACGGATCGAACAAGGACATGTTGAAGTTCAGAAACAAAGTGACGAACACTGTACCGACATTCAAAGTAATCTCTGTGGTTCCCAAGTTCGCATGTTGGTACTCGTTGTATCTGGTATCAAGAAGTGAAAGACGAGCAATAACTGGTTGGCCTTTCCTGCCATGATATGTCAAAGCAACTCTGACAGCACCAAAATGGATATGGGTGAAACCATGGGCTTTCCACTATCGCAGAAAATCCTCTGGTATCTGCAGCATGATAAAATGTTCCTCCTGAGTTGCAAGGATAGGGTGCTGGTCAAGCTTTGATGCAGCAACATATTTTATGACTCCCTTGCGTTTACTTTTAACTAAGGAATGGATTTGTAACCACGGAGAGTATGTCTTTTTGGCGAAAGCGAAATATGGGTTCATTAGTGGCAGGTGGGCTTCTGACACTTTATTTTCTGGGGGTAAGACATCTACCTCATAAAAGTAGTCATATTTACATCACATGGTTTTACTGAGGTTAGGTAACATATTTATTCTTGCAAGGACTTGACGAAGACGGACAGGACTCTGACATATTTTTTATTTTCATTTTCTTTTTTGTAAAACTGGGAAAAGACTCGATTATGCTATGAAAATTGAGAAAAAATAGTAAATACTATGACTGAATCTAATATAGTAGGACTATGACTAGTACCTTGGTATTTGGTAAAGACTCAAATGAAAGAAAGACGCTAAATAAAAATATGTACAGGGGACTAGGCAGATATATGACTAAAGACTCAAATAAAAAGACTCTAAGTTGGACAAGGCTATGACTAAAGAAAATACTACAATATGTAAAGTTAACGATAATTGCACTGTGAATAAAACCTTATGCTACACTGCTCCTCCCTCCGTAAGGGATGGGTCTGGCTCTGATACCAACTAGCTGAGGAAGCACCAGGGGCGGCTGGATATACCAACACCATCAAGGCTATAAAGGGAAGACAGAGGCAACCATGGGGTACCACAAGCAAGTCTAACTCAAGTCACAAGCACAAAATAGAACATGACATAATGGTTTTCTAATAGACTGGGCTTTCCAGACCATAAAGGCAGATTGGCCAAAGAGTCGGCGTACACGTCCATATAGGCGGATTGCTAGACTCAGTCTTTTGGGGCTACACATCCACTCAAGGAAGGTTTGCCAAAGTTTTAGCATCACATCCACACTAGGATGGCTTTTCCAAAACTATTTCCAAGAGGTAAATCAACTCATAGTAGTACAACTTTTCTGTATATTACTTGGGTTTCTTACAGCTCTCCCGGGCCTTCTCGCCTCTTTATTTGCTTTGGAAAAGTTACTACTCTACCAACTGATTAACTTCTATAAGTTTATGTTAAGTTAGAGGTGACCTCAAAAAACCATTATACCATAACTATTGCACTTGTAACAAATTTCCTTACCGGGTAACCATGGTACCTTGCAACAGAGATAGCCTTACCGGAGTAATATTCCGGACCCTATGCTTGGACTAGGATTAGCCATACCATCCCTCCAAAAAGAAGAACAAGAGAAGTTTAGAAAGCAAATATTTTATTCAAAATATTTACAAAGTGTAGAATTTCTACTTCTATTTCCTAAATCTATTTCTAAATCTAATTCTGCATGCTTTTTCCTATCTACCTAGTTCCATTTATATAAAGGTGGGAAGCTTGCTACCAAAGCTAGAAACAAACTCACTTACTAAAAATAGTAAATCTTATCCTATGTGGCCCACCATTCTAAAAATAGCAAAGCCTTATCCTAATCTAAAAATAGAAAATCCCTATCCGAGCACACCATTTTATCCTACTTTATTCAAACTAGGCCCCACAAGCATGTGACGGAGCCTAATAAAACAAAATACAAAATACACAACATCCTATACCACTAAAAGTCATAATATTTACATAAAGGACCATGTGATGGCATGTGACAGCGGGGTCCACTTTTGTCTCCTTTGCTGAAGCAGATGGATAAGCAACTTGCAAGCTGGTACACAAGCAACTTATAAGCTGGTGGGTAAGCTGGTGTGTAGGCAACCTATAAGAAGGTGGAGGTAAGCTGGTTGTAAGCTACCTTTAGGGGAATTTGTCCTGACATGGATGGTAAACTTTGGGTTGGGTAATTTGGTCATGGTGATTTGGTAAACACCTTATAAGCATGCATGCATCATCTTGCATCACCCTGCATTATCCTGCATCATCCCAAGGAGTGTTTGCACATATGAAGGGGTTGAAGGCGGGCTTGAGTATCCTTCTTCTTTCGACCAATCAGTTTCATGCTTTCCTTTCAGACGTTCTCTTCCTTCAAAGCTTCTTCTGCATGACCTGGTGAAGTGGTTCTTCCTCTTGGATGCCCTCGCTACATTATGTTCCTAATTTTACAATGGAACATTCATTTTCATCGAACTGGTGGGCTGAGTTACTTCATCCATGAGAATTTATTGCAGGAGTAGATTCCTTCTGTCTGTAAGGACAAATAGATCTAATGGATCCTCGTACTATTTGTATATCACTGGTGGATGATTCACCATCCCAGATGGGATCATCCTTTGTTCATTAGGCATGAAGATATGCTTAGCTGATTTTTCATTGACTTTCTCCTCATTGTGGAATATCGCTGAATATGGCTTGAATTGCTTCTTGAAAGATATTCCTTCGATTTTGATTTCTAAGCGATCTTCGAGTTGCCTTTGGATATCAAACCCGATGATGAGGTCTTTCCCTGAAACATCAGAACTAAGTAGGTTGGTTCAGAATTCCAATCCTGGAAAGAATTCGATCATGACTTGATTCTTCGTTATAGCCCAGGTAGTTAGGATCCCATTGGATGCAGTGTTGAACTTCATAATGTAGGGAATCCATTATTTTTCCAGAAGAACAGCTTGGTTGAGTATTGATGAGGCTACATCGGTATCTATCATAGCAGCGACTCAAATAGGTTTGTCCCATTTGGATGGATAAATAGTCAATTGGACTTGAGGTACTTTTGCATCCGAAGTGTACTTATTGTTTTCTTCTTGTACTTTGGATATCTGGAAATGACCAGCATTTGAATGGATCTCCTTTTTTGATTTGGATACCTGGAGATGTTTATCACCTAATTCCTCTTAGACATCCATAGAGAAGAGAGTCTTCTCATTTGGTTCTTCTTTTAAGGAGAAGACCGATTTAAGATCGTCATCTCGACTGAGATAGATGCCTGCATGGTCTTCTATTTATTCAAGGAGATGGATTGACTTATTCGATACTCTGGACTGGGGAAAATTCCTTGCAAAATGTCTATTTTTGTTGCAGATGAAAGATCTGCCATTTATCTGGGAACTGTTTGGGCTTCTTCTCCTGAAGTATTTTGTATGCTTGATGAACATGGAGTTTCTGCCTGAAGCTTTTGTCCATTTGAACCTCCTGAATTTTTTTTGTCACCTAGGTTTATGGCAAGGGAAATTTGATCTAGTGATAAGATCAGGTCTGGTACTGGCCTTATCTAGGACTGGATTGTTTTGAATGATCTGTTTCAGTACAAACCACTTTTTGCAGATATCATCTAGTGCATGGAATATTGCTTGCTTGATATATATGAACATCTGAGGCTTAGGTTTCTCTTTGGTTTTGGTATGTACATTTATGAGTGGGTTGGATAGAGTTGTCCAATCTTGGAGTATGTATGAAACTATAAATTTGTATTTTCCTGACGGCTCATTGAACCGACAGAAGAATCTCCATCTTCATACCTTTTATGGAACTCTCATTTGGAGCTTCCTTTGTCCTTTGGGTTGGCTATTAGATAGTAATCCTTTTCCCATTCATCGTTATCATAATTATCATCATCTTCCAGACATTCAGCACAGTCACAATAAATTTCCCACGGACAATGCCCCATAAAAGGACATTTGAACCACTGCACATCAAGGCCCTCGCGATTGAATTGTTTTATCCAATCATGTTCCCTCATGATATCTGAAGTGTACCAAGAGAATGTATCAAATTCATCTTCTGGATTTGGATCAGATGTAGGGTGGTACATCTTTATGGTAAAGGTTGTTTCATTGGGCTTTTTTAGGTAAGAGTGGTTAAAGCTCTTGGAAACAGATTTGTCATGTGATTTTGTGAAGGTTGGTCCTGAGGAGTAGAGAGGTTCAAAAAGGTCTCTCCATTTCTGTAATTTGTGACCCATGATTCAGGAAGGATTTTAGCAAGTTGTCTCCTGGATATAATCCTTGGGATTTGGGTACACATGGTAGTTTTGTTGGTGGCATCTATGTTCAAGAACAATGACTTCCCACCACCTGGTAGCGAAAGATCCATGGCATGGTTCTGGACTCACAAGCTATTTGGCAGTGGAGAGTTGTCTGGATGGCATCTCTAGCTTGTGCAGGTCCTTGGATCTAGACCTGAATCTTCAACGCCTCCATAAGATACGGATAACACGGGGACATGTGGAAGTTTGAAAACAAAGTAACGAACACTGTCCCGGTATTCAGAGTAATCTCTGTGGTTCCCAAGTTTGCATGTTAGTACTCGTTGTATCAAGTATCAACGAGTGAAAGATGGGAAACAACTGGTTGTCCTTTCCTTCCATGATATATCAAAGCAACTCTGACAGCACCAAAATGGATAGGGGTGAAACCATGGGCTTTCCACTATCGCGGAAAATCCTCTGGTATCTGTAGCATGATAAGTTGTTCCTCCTGAGTTGCAGGGATAGGGTGCTGGTCAATATTTGATGCAGAAACATATTATTTTACTCCCTTGGGTTTACTTTGGACCAAGGAACAAATTTGTAACTACGGAGAGCATGTTTTTTTGGCGAAAGCAGAATATGGGTTCAGTAGTGGCAGGTGGGTTTCTGACACTTTATTTTTTGGGGTAAGACATCTACCTCATAAAGGTATTCATATTTACATGACAGGGTTTTACTGAGGGTAGATAACATATTTATTCTTGCAAGGGACTTGCAAGGACTGGACGAAGACGGACAGGACTCTGACATAGTTTTTCTTTTCTTTTTCTTGTTCTTTTTTGTAAAACTGGGAAAAGACTCGATTTTAGTATGACAGACTCTAATATAGTAGGACTACAGTAACGAGTACGACACAGGTATTTGGTAAAGACTCAAATGAAAGAAAGACTCTAAATAAAAATATGTACAGGGGACTGGACTGATATATGACTAAAGACTTAAACAAAAACACACTAGTAGGGACAATGCTATGACTAAATATAATAATATAGTATGTAAACTTGATGGTAATTGCACTCTGAATAAGACCTTATGCTACACTTCTCCTCCCTCCAGAAGGGACGGGTCTGGCTATGATACCAACTAGCTAGGGAAGCACCAAGGGTGGCCGGAGACACCAACACTAGCAAGGCTATACAGGGAAGACAGAGGCAACCACGGGGTACCATAAGCAAGTCTAACTCAAGTCACAAGCACAAAATAGAACATGACATAATGGTTTTCTGATAGAATGGGCTTTCCAGACCATAAAGGCAGATTGGCCACAAAGTTGGCATATGCGTCCATATAGGCGGATTGCTTGACTCAGTCTTTTAAGGCTACACATCCACTCAAAGAAGGTTTTCCAAAATTTTAGCATCATATCCTGTAATGACCTTACAGGTTATTTTCTGCCTTTTGTCCCTTTTGTCCCTTTTTTGGCATTGTGAGATTTCCCTCAACGGATCCAGGTCATAAATGACTTGTCGGGACTGATGTTTTGGTGCCTGGGACATTCGTTAGGTAGTTGTTACCATTTCCCTGTGTTGGCTTTTAAATTTGGTAAACCTTTGAATTCGGTCAAGTTTCTTGGTTAACGCACGTAGAATTGAATTCAGACAATTCTGTTAGCTCCGAAATGGGGATTTTGGTCTAGTGGGACCATTGGTCTTAGTCTGAGTGCCTTTGGTTTGGTTTTGTGTGGCTTTGTGTGTTTTTGAGTTAGTTTGGCTGGTAGGTTTGACTTTGGTCAACATTCAGAGAAGACAGCCTCGAATGGGAATTTTGTCAGCTCTGTTAGCTCCAGAATGTTGACTTTGGGTTTGGGGGCCCTTTGGTTTGGGTCCTGAAACTTCCGGGCCCACTTTTTATTAAATCGATCTCCGTTGTAAGTTTAGTCAATTCTATTGAGTCTGGAATGCCGTTTTTGGTAGGGTAGCATGGTTGGTTTGTGTTCATGGGGTTCTGGATGAATCCCAAGGGTCCGTCGGAATATTTTTGGACTTGGTGTTTTGCTGGTTTCTACATTAAGTTGCAGACAATTTTGCTCTTCGTGATCACGGGGACCCCGTCGCATTCACGGAGGTCTAGTTTCTAGACCATCGCATTCATGGAGGGTTCTTTCATGTTTGCAATGTAGCCGGCATGGACCCGCCTCAGCTTTCTCTTCGCGAATGCATCCTGGACCATCGCGAACATGATGGTTGGGCTGGTTGTTCTGCGTGAACGCGGGGGTCCTGTCGCGATCACGATGAAGAACCCCTGGTAGCTATACTAAGTCCCAACTTCATTTTCTCCTTCATTTGTCCGTAAAACTCCATTGATTAAGCTCCAAGCTCCCAATTTCCGGCTCCCTTGCTCAGTATTAATCACCCAATAAGTCCCCTCATCACCCCTCTCCCTTTTCCGTGTAAATTCTCGTGATTCTCCCGCTAAATTCCCTTGTTGCTAAATCCTAAGAGTTGGAGAATTCTTGTGGAATCTGATTGCTTGGGGACTGTGTGCTCCTAAATTTGTGTAACTCAGCTTCGTAGCGTGTTTCTCTTGTTGAGGTAGGTCCCTGCCTCTAAATTTCTGAGCTTTCCTTTTCAAATCCCGTGAATTTATAGCACTTCGGGGCTGTTTTGGGCCCCGAATCGAGCTCTGTTTATGCCCAAACTTTGGACATGGGTTTCTTAACCCACCGCAAGCATAGTTGAGTTTTTTTGTTTTCTGTTTCATTGCACGGGCCCCGAGGGTCATTTTTCCAACCATATTTTTGGCTTAATTTTCCGTATAGAAATATGGGTCTCATTATTTTCATCTTGACACCTAGTTTATGTTCTTGATAGCGTGGCATCTTTCTGAGTCCGCTCGGAAGGGGAAGGCACATGAGTGACGGTTCGTGCTTGTAGTTCGGCCCTGAGGTAGGTTACGGTTTACCTTCTAGACTGAGTTCAGTTGGATTATATATATCTATATGTTACTGGAACGCTAGGTTGGATTTTAGATAAACTTTAGGCTTAAATCCTATTTATCATGTTAATTGGCTATTTTGGGTTTTTGGCACTAGGATTGTATGTTATCCTTAGCCTAGGAGCTTGTTTATTCTGTGTGACTAGTCTAAGACCCTTAGCATGCTTTTAGGAGGCTTTAGGGGTAGAATAGAGATTTTTCGTTGGTTTCTGCTTTTATTTCTGCTTTACCGCTTTATTCTATCATTGTGTGTAACTGTGGGCTCGAGGCCATGGCGAGGATTTGGATGGATTTCCAAGTCAGTTTTCTCTTGGTTTGGAGGGTATTTTTTGCCCTGTTTGATCTGATGATGTGTTTTCCCTCTGTGTGTAAACATTCATACTCATATCGCATGGCATATCACTGGTACAGTAAGGAAAACAATTTTTCTAAGGCTTTTGGTTTGAAAAGCAGCTCTACTATTGTTGTGACAATTTTCTGGACTAAATCGAGCTCTTTTGAGTATCACCTTGGGTTTTGAGAGGAAAAGAGGAACTACTATTTTCTGTATATAAATTTATAGTCCAATGCGATATTTCAAACCTCCGATGCGTTATTCTAGGTTTGTTATTTTCTCATTTATATACATATTAGTCCGATACGGTATTCCGGACCCCCGATGAGTCATTTTGGGTATTTTACTATTTTCATATATACATATTAATCTGATGCGATATTCTGGACCCCCGATGCATCATTCCGGGTATTTTACTATTTTCATATAGACATATGCATAGTCTGATGCGGTATTCAGGATGCCCAATGCGGTATTCTTGTAATGACTCTTCCGGTCATTTCCACGTATACGTTTTCTTTGTGCCGTTAGAGCTTGTTTGTAGCGGCCCCAAGTCATTTAAGGCTTGTCGGGACCGGTAGTTCGGTGCCGGGTTCATTTGTTTGGTCGTATGATAAGTTTTGAAGTCAAGCAAGTCGGCAAAAGTTATCGTAAGTTCTTTAATAAATTTTCTAAACTTTGGGTAAAATGTCTCAGAGTTTTTCTCTCAATATATATAGAGTTAGAAGTCCCCCGAAATACCAAATCGAAGGTCTACGAGTCTAGTTTCCAATGCACAAAACCTCATGTCCAACTGATCTCGGAGTAAAAAGTTATGACTGTTTTACCGCGGACTGTCTGGCAGAAATCGGGTCGCGAACCGGGTCGGGTCAAAATCGATTTAAAGCCTCAACTTCACATTTTAAAACGCCATTTCAGTTCTAGAACAGTGTGAAAACATAAGGGAGGGTTCCAAGAGAGTTATTGAGTATCAAAATCGTGCGATGGTGAATTGCGAACCTAAATTTAAGAATTTTATTAGCATCGCGCGTATATTTGAAAATATTTTATTTTAAAGTTATATTTTTTATTACTTTTTTTAAAGTATTTTAAAGGTCTATGAAAATACTTTTATTATGATATAATTGTGTATGTACTTATTTTATAAGGTTTGTATACATTGTAATATTTTAACGGAGATAGTAAATTTAGTTATGTTGAAAATTATTATTATAATATAGTAGGTTTTATTTGAAATAATTTTCTATTAATTATTATATATTCAAAAAATTATATATATTTTACCATGAATTTATGCAATACCCGAGTATATACTTAACGGGATGAAATTGGTTGTCACCTCCACTTCCACGTGGAAGTGGAGGCATTGTACAACAAGGTTAGGCAGTATGTAGTGGCATAAGAGTAAGCTGCTGATACTTCCTTTATAATCCCATTCTACATTATTATTTTTTTGTATTTTCTTAATAGGAAAAGTAATCCTCCACTGTAGGTATATATTGACTAATTGTGTGAATATACTTCTAAGCTTAGGTATACTACTGTTCGTGCTTATTTTCGTCAAAAAGAAAATCAATTATCTACGTCAAGTTATTCAAGCCCAAATTCGAGTTGATATCATTTTAGAGCTTTTCAGAGTGGTCCGGGCTAGGACATCATCGTTCTAGCAGCTTATCGTCGGACGACATGTAGGTTATGGTTTAAAATCCCTAGACTTAGGATATATCGGATAAAATTGTACTAGCTGGCATCCTTGGGTTGGATTATTAGGTTGGTAACACAGACCTCGACCGCTTTATTCATGTCCGCCTACTTTTGTTCCTCCGTTGCTTGTAGTACTTGCCGATATATTTTATTTACCCTTGTGGTCCCGTGAGACCTTGTTGACTCTGGAATATAGAAGGTGGGATTTTGGGAATGTCCGCGAGTCCCGGGCATAGAATTATCCTTCTAGGCTGGTTATGCTTGCTGAGTAGCTGTGGGCCTGTGCAGGGTCGATAGGTTGATTGTGAGCTGATGGGCAGCTATTGTGTGTGATCATACTATTTCCATGCATATAAAGAGGTTTTATCCATGTTTTACTATGGTTTGAGCTTCGGGCCTACTGACACTATTTTCTAAACCTTGCATGGCCCCGGGGGCCCATTTTTTTATGGGAATAAATTGGAAATGGTTTGATTTAACTTGTGAATATTCTTGGGTGAAAGAAAGTAAAATTATGATTTGAAACATCAGTTTTACGATTAACGCTAGACTCGGCAGGGCCGGGGTGCTAGTTGAGTTTTCTTGCCACTTGAGATGATTTTTAGTCTCAGTCGGACCGAGCACCTGAGATGACATTCTACTGTTTAGACCCGGTTATGCCCGGGCACCCTTGGAGGGGTTTTTGAGATATTTTCCTACTACTTTAGTCCTGGACAGGATCTGGGCATGCATATTAGAGACTGGGTCTCTATCTTGAAACTGGACTTGCTTCCGGACGACATGTTTTGATATTGAGTTTTAGTATGGGGTCAGGGACCTCCATGGACCTTGCCATCCGGGCCTGGGGCTGCGGGCTGCGTGTGCCGGAGGAAGGGTATACGGTGGAGTAGAGGTATACGGGAAGTGTCCTTCCATGGAACCTACCTGCTGGGCCGGATCGGCACCGGAGGAGGTACATACAGAGATACCATTTCACTTGAGATCTTCATGCATCATATCATTCATTGTTTGAGGATCCACCCTTGTTTGTTGTTTGTTGATTGTACGCTCCGGTAGTATGGGATGCCGGAGGGTTTGTTTTCACTTGTTTTGTTCCTCGGTTGTATGGGCGGCCGGGGGACTGTAGGTAGACTCTTGCTATTTACTTACAGAATTATTCCCTGTTACGGTTAAGAATAAAATTGGTTACTGCTAAATTATTAGTTTCTGGATTGAGATTGATATGATTAGTTTGAGTTTGATTCATGTCCTCTGACCATGCCTATCATTACTCTTTCCCTCTTCTTATACTTGAGGGTACCGGTATAATACCGTCCATTTCGTAACTTATTATGTATAACTGTTATTGCAAGGACCCCAGGTGCGTTATTTCTTACTTTTCACCTGTGCCTATGGTGTGATATATTCTGCTTTACTGGCCTCACATGTGGTTCTGTTGATTTCCCTCTGGGCTAGTTCCTGTGTACCTTTCGTTGATTTCTGTGACTGCTTGCTTCTATTTTGTCTGTTTACTTTGCTCTATCTTATATGTGCGCCCAGTCGGCCTATGATACCTACTGGGTACCTTATGCTTCGCATTTGGTGCTCATCCTACCCCCTGCATCTTTGGGTGCAAATCCTAGCGTGGGCCATCGCTGTTAGATCACTGTAAGTCGTGCTTGGAGATCTGTTGGGGATTACTTCAGACTGAGGGTGAGCTCTTGGCGATCGGAGCTTAGCTTTAGTTTATCTTTTGCTTTATGTACTCTATTACCATTCAGAGACATCTGTATATATTGTTTTGGATCGTTTGCTCTCCATGTATGTAGTTTTGGCTCTATACTATGATACCAGGTCTTGGGGTTTGGTTTAGTTTCCGCATATGTATATATATATATTCCTGTTATCTATTCTCTTCATCTTGTTTCCTTACTTTTGCTTATTAAACTACCCTCCCGCTTATTTGTTATATAGTAGCCCATTACTAACTGTCCTGGGCTATGGGAATTGGTTTGCCTATTGGGGGGTTGTAGGTGCCATCATGACCGAGAAATTGGGTTGTGACAATTCCGGGCTTATATTATATGGCATTCATATATGCATCATCGTACATCGCATTACATTTTTTTTGGCATGTGGATGGACTTTGGTTTGGCTTGATATTGTTTCGCTTTTCTCTTTTTATTTATTGGCATGTCTCCAGCTTTATAACTAGATTTAGGTGGATCCCTGTATAGTTAGTTGCTTTCCTGTAATCTATATTTATATATATTATCTTTCTGCACTCGGTCGGCCTATGATGCCTTCTGAGTACCCGTTGTCTTGGTACTCGTACTACACTCTGCATCTCTTTTTCTGATGCAGCACCTAGTATGAGCCACCCTCGTTGATCTCCTATCGTTCGAGGCCCATTGTTGTTCGGATCATGGTGAGCTCTCGGTGCTTTGGAGACTTTACTTGCTTTCCATCTTGTACTTCCTGTCTATATTTTGTATTTTGGATAGACAGAGGTTGTTGTATAGCTACTCCTTACTTTAGTCGCTCTTGTACTAGTGACACCAGGTCTGAGTTGGTATTCGGGTTGTTTTGTCTTTTTCGGTCACTTTAGAGCCATATTTTGTATATTTTGTACGTTGGTATGTATATATATGCTTTTGGCCCAATCTTTTGTTATATCTTTGTAACACCCCGTACCTTTCAAAACCTATGTGACTAAGTAAATATCGACGAAGGTATTTGAGCTCGAGATTGTGAAAGGGTACGTTGGCCTAGAATTTGAAATGGTCAAATGTATATAAGTGTTAAGTTAAATTATAAGGATGAGGGTTTTGAAAATGATATAAAACAAGTGAGGTACTTGCTCGACTTATCTAAGCTCTTAGGTGACAAGTAAGTGCATCACCTACCTACGCTAACGAACTAAGCTTTGAGGGCCGATTACGGGCAGAAACACCATGTATTATTAGACCTAATGGTAGCCCAAATGAAGCTTAAAGTTTTCCCATCAAAGCACAACCAAATCTGGCCCAAACAACTATAAAAGGTAGCCACCAATATTGACCACATTTTGACCCAAGAGAAGCCCAAAATCAGCCACAAACCTTAACCCTTTTGAGGCCCAAGCAAAGGATAATTTTGGCCCAAGTTTCTTGACCCATTTTGGCCAAAATATACTCAAAAAAGTCGGCCAAAAGGGTCCCTTTATACAGACCTTTTGTTGATCAATATTGATCACAAAAAGCTGGAAAAATTCTCTCTTATCTCCTTTCCTTTTGGCAGCCCTTCTCTCTCTTTAGGGTTCTAAGAAGATCAAGATTCATTCAAGCTTAAGGTGAGTTAAACAACTTGTTATATTGGTATTAATCTACTACATATATCTAGGATATCCTATGGTAAGAAAGACATGAACTATGGCAGCCGCTTTCTTAAGATTTAACACATAGAAATTGTGTAACAATTAAGAGATTTCTTCTTCTCTTGTTGGTGTATGTGTAGGGGTACTTAAGATTTTCAAGGCATCATAGAGGATAAAACACACCTTCAAGTGTTGTAAGTACTCTGCCCATAATCATATTTTTGGATTGAAGTTTGGATGGACAATTGTTGTTGAATTGTTGTTAAGAACTCACGGGACGGCGATCGGAAGCCGTGGGTTCAATGTGTTGCTATTGTATTTCGGCATGGTGAGTTGTGTAGGGGCTGTTTGATGTGTTTTGTATTATTGAAGGCAGTAGGTTGGTTTGTGTGTGATTTGTATTGGACCGGGGAGAAAGGTGTGACGATACACCTTTAATTAATGCAAAATACGTAAATCTACCCGGGAAATGTTTAGCTACTGTTTTGGAAAGGTTGCATCAGGTTTAAGAGCTAATATTAACTTCATTATACCCTTGTGTTGTAGATTAACTTAATAAAGGAAATCCCAAGTTCTGGTAAGCACAATCTTCGGAAGGAACGAGGTATGTTAAGGCTTCTTTATTCCTTATCGGCATGAATCTAGAAATAGAACTCTAAATCTCTGAAAGAAGGAATTTGAGCATTCTGTTGTAAGAGAGCTGATTTGGTAAATCAAAAAGTCTTAAGGAACTAAGTTATACATTATGGTGATTCAAGTCGCCTTCTTATAAAATTTTGATTCTTTTTGCACGAAACTTAAGTTATCCTTTTGTCAAGTTTCTTCTTTGTATTGTGATCCCTAATCAAGCTTTAGAAAGTATACAAGGAAAGTTAGCAAGTCAAATCCCCATTTATATGTGTTTGGTATGTTGAGTCCAACAGCTAGTAAGCCAAGGCTAAAGAAGTTATCTAAATGAACCTTCATAAATAACAAGAATAGCTTTGAAGGTCAATCTAGTAATACACTTATTATGCGTGGTTTGCGTGTTAGTGTGCACCGAGGTGCTACTGCCATATTGAGGCTATTATATACATAGTGTGCACCGAGGTGCTACTGCCATATTGAGTCCATTATATACATAGTGTGCACCGAGGTGCTACTGCCATATTGAGGCCATTATATACAGAGTGTGCACCGAGGTGCTACTGCCATATTGAGGCCATTATATACATAGTGTGCGCCGAGGCGCTACTACCATATTGAGGCTATTAAATATAGGGTGCACCGAGGTGCTATTGTGGTTCAGCGTGGGTTATAAAGAGTGAGTTGCGGTGTGGGTTAATGTATGTGTTGTATTCAAAAAAGAATAAAGGAGAAAGAGCTTAACAAATCTTACCAATTACAGTTTACAAGTTTCATATTATATCTTGTTCAGATTTACTACTTGCGACTTACTTTTATGTTTCTACCTTACATACCAGTACATTATTGTCGTACTGATGTCCCCATTTCCTGGGGGTGCTGCATTCATGCCTGCAGGTCCAGACAGAAACCCAGATAGACCTCTTCAGTAGGAGTTGTAGAGTTCAGCCATTTTGGTAAGTTCCATTCTTCCTGGAGCTGACGAGTCAGAGGTCTAGCTTATATTTTGACCAGGTTATGTATATGTACAGCTTATGGGTATTCCAGGGCCCTGTCCTAGATATGAGATATTTTACTTACTCCTAGAGGCTTGTAGACGTGTATATGTACATCAATGTTGGGTATGGCCTTGTCGACCTTGTTATTAGCTATCTACTATGATAATAGCCTTGTCGGCCTTGAGTTGTTTACCTACTATTGAGCTTTCAGTGTTTCAAATTGTTATTCTTAGAGACCTTGTCGGTCTCAGACCCCCAACAGGTTCAATAGAGATACACTCTATTTTGGCACCCTCGACCTTTTGGGACTTCAGGTGTCGGTCATCCCTCCCATGGTTTGGGGCGTGACAAACTTGGTATCAGAGCGCGTCGAATCCCAGGGAGTCTACAAGCCGTGTCTAGTAGAGTCTTGCTTATGGGTGTGTTATGCACCATACCTATAATCATGAGGCTACAGGACATTTAGGAATTGTTATCTTTTTTTCATTTGCTAGATCGTGCAATAGAGCGAGGTCATAAGATGTTTGAAGTCTAATTCGTGTTTTTCTATTCCTTGTTTACAGAAATGCCTGTGACCAGACAAATGAGTAGCCGACGGGTTGGCACGGATATGGGGGAAGATACTAGTCGTTCCCCGCCTATCCGATTGGATAGATTTGAGGCTCAAAGTGAATCACCGACACCAGAGATCCCAGTTCATCAAGTACCTGATGAGACTAGAGAGGATCCAGTACCCCTGACCCCATCTGCTCCAGTGGCATCTGAGATAGCTAGAGATGAACCAACACCTGTAGCTCCTCCACCTGAAGCAGAGGACCAGGACATCAAAAGTGTTGTTCCATTATTGACCCAGATGGTAGCCACATAACAATAACAAATTGGGGCATCGGCGAGTGCTAGGTCAGGTGGCTCAGAAAGTTCTAGGGCTCGAGAGTTTATCAGCCTAAGTCCTCCTATATTTACAGGCTCTGACCCACGTGAGGATCCTCAGGAGTTTATTGATCAGACTTATCGAGTACTTCGATTCATGCATGCAACAGTAGTAGAGGCAGTGGGGTTTGCATCTTTCAGGTTACGAGATGTGGCTATTTTATGGTTCGAGGCTTGGGATCAGTTTAGGGGATCAAATGCACCCCCAGCTGAATGGGAGGAGTTTTCAAAGGCCTTCCTAGCTCACTATCTTCCACAGGAGGTTCGAGAGGCCAGACTTGATCAATTTCTAGCCCTTAGGCAGGGCAATATGAATGTTCGATAGTACAACCTCAGGTTTAATTCATTAGCCAGGTACGCCCCCGATATTATGAGTACGATGGGAGCTAGAGTTCATCGATATGTGCGTGGACTTAAGGATGAATTGATTAAGGGATTAACAATAGCAGCCACACAAGAGGATATGAATATTTCTAAGATACAGGCTATTGCTCAGACTGCAGAGGATCTTGAAGTACAAATTGGAGATAACCAAAGCCGAGAAAGGGATCAGAATAAGAGGGATAGATCTACTGGGTCCTATGTAGAGACACGAGGTAATGTTAGGCCACATTTTAATAGGCGATCACCCCACCCTACTAGTGGTGCCCTATATTAGTTGCAAAGGCAGAGGTATGATCATTTTTCTCATACTGGACCAGGCCATAGTTCAGGTGCATCCAGTTCCTATCGCCAGGGGCATTCAGGTCAGAAGAGGCCACCTTTGCCACCTTGTGTTCAGTGCGGTAGGAAGTATCCTGGGATATGTCGCCTGGGTTCAGATACTTGTTATTCATATGGGCATCCTGGTCACTTTATGCGAGACTGTCCGAGTAGAGGTAAGGGTGAGATGTCCCATCCTACAGGGTCGATGGCAGCTTCTTCATCTACTATTCGTCCCCCTAGGACACGCCAACAGGCTACACTAGGTTGTGGTAGAGTTAGAGGAGGAGGAGGAGCATCCAGTTCAGGCAGTGGTCAGAATCGCACTTATGCTCTAGCCGGTCGCCAGGACTTGGAATCGTCACCTGATGTTGTTACATGTACATTGACTATTTTTACTCATGTTGTTTATGCACTTATAGATCCTGGCTCTACTCTTTCATATGTTACCCCGCTCATTGCTGGTAAGTTGGGGGCAGGCCCTGAGTTGTTGCCTAGACCCTTTGTTGTATCTACGTCGGTTGGTGAATCTATTATAGCTAGACGAGTTTATCGAGATTGTGTAGTGTGGATTTATGACCGCCTCACTTCAGCTAATCTAATCGAATTAGATATGATTGACTTCGATGTCATTATGGGCATGGACTGGTTAGCTGCATGTTATGCTAATATCGATTGTAGAAATAAGGTTGTTAAATTCTATTTTCTGGAAGAGACAATCCTAGAGTGGAAAGGTAATGCTGCCACGCCAAGGGGTAGGTTTATTTAATACCTTAAAGCCCAGAAAATGATTTCTAAAGGCTATATTTATCATTTAGTCAGAGTAAGAAGCACAGAGGATGGACCAGCGACTCTTCAATCAGTTCTCATGGTGAGTCAGTTTCTAGATGTATTCCCGGATGAGCTTCCTGGAATCGCTCCAGGAAGGGAAATTGAGTTTGCCAATGACCTACTCCCAGATACTCAGCCAATATCAATTCCCCCTTACAGGATGGCTCCTGCAGAATTAAGAGAGTTAAAGGAACAGTTAAAGGATCTACTCGAAAAAAGTTTCATTAGGCCTAGTACATCGCCATGGGGCGTACCTGTTTTGTTTGTTTGTAAGAAGGATGGGTCCTTGAGAATGTGTATCAATTACCGACAACTGAACAAAGTTACAATCAAGAATAAGTATCCGCTTCCAAGGATTAATGACCTTTTTGATCAGTTGCAAGGCGCTAAATGTTTTTCAAAGATTGACTTGTGGTCGGGGTATCACCAGTTACGTGTTAAAGGGGTAGATGTTCCAAAAATAGCCTTTAGGACAAGGTATGGCCACTTTGAATTTCTAGTAATGTCTTTTGGGCTTACTAATTCCCCAGCAGCTTTTATGGACCTAATGAATCGGGTCTTCAAGCCATTCCTAGATGTATACGTAATCGTATTTATTGACGATATCCTGATTTACTCGCGGTCCAAAGCCGAACATGCTGATCATTTACGTGCAGTATTGCAAACACTTCAGAATCATAAATTATATGCGAAGTTCTCCAAATATGAGTTTTGGTTGACTTCAGTGGCTTTTCTTAGCCATATAATTACAGACGAAGGTATTAGAGTTGACGGCCAAAAGATTGAAGCAGTAAAGAATTGGCCGAGGCCCTTGAATGTTACAGAGATCCATAGTTTTTTGGGCTTAGCAGGTTATTACCAGAGGTTTGTGGAAGGATTTTCTTCTATATCTGCACCATTGACAAAGTTGACTCATAAAGCTGCCAAGTTCCAGTGGTCTGATGCATGTGAGCAGAGTTTTTAGGAGTTGAAGGACAGACTTACTTCAGCACCTGTCTTAACTCTGCCAGAGGGCACGAAAGGTTATGTTGTTTATTGTGATGCTTCAAGGATTGGGTTGGGCTG
The DNA here is from genome assembly GCA_003996215.1 of Jaltomata sinuosa. Taxonomy (NCBI): domain Eukaryota; kingdom Viridiplantae; phylum Streptophyta; class Magnoliopsida; order Solanales; family Solanaceae; genus Jaltomata; species Jaltomata sinuosa. The sequence goes on along the minus strand of QJPP01003238.1, from coordinate 3,768 downwards.
CGTTTTAATGCAACATGGTAAAGTTATTGCCTATGTCTCGAGACAACTAAGAAAGCACGAACAAAATTATCCTACTCACGATCTTGAATTGGCAGCAGTTATATTTGCCTTGAAAATTTGGCGCCATTACTTGTTTAAAGTCCATGTAGACGTGTTTATGGACCACAAAAGTCTACAGTATTTATTCAAACAGAAGGATTTAAACCTAAGGCAAAGAAGGTGGCTAGAGTTACTAAAGGATTATGACGTAGATATTTTGTACCATCCAGGGAAGGCCAATGTAGTGGCCGATGCACTTAGCCACAAATCCATGGAAGCTTGAGCCACGTGGAAAATAGAAAGATTGAGATGACAAGAGAACTACATCAGTTAGCTAATTTGCAGGTTCGACTACTAGACCAAGGTAATGGGGGAGTTGTTATTCAAAGCACAACAGAATCCTCACTTATAATAGAGGTAAAGGAACGACAATATGATGATCCAGAATTAGTAAGATTGAGGGAGGAAATTCCACAACAGAAAAAACCACTAATAGAGCTTAAGGAAGATGGGGTTCTGAGATATCAAGGGCGTCTATGTGTACCTAACGTCAGGGAGCTTTGGGAGAAAATTTTGGCAGAAGTTCACTATTCCCGCTATTCAATCGATCCCGGAGCGACGAAGATGTATCATAATCTTTGACAGATTTATTGGTGGAATAATATGAAGAGAAATATTGCAGAGTTTGTAGCCCAATGACCAAATTGTCAACAGGTAAAAATTGAACACCAGAGACCCGGAGGTCTAACTCAAAGTATAGTGATATCTACCTGGAAATGGGAGGTGATCAACATGGACTTTATTATAGGCTTACCCCGTACTTATCAAAAGTATGATTCCATATGGGTGATTGTAGATAGACTTACAAAATCAGCTCACATTTTGCCAATCAGGACAACTTATACTGCTGAAGATTATGCCAAGTTGTATATTAATGAAATAGTTCGACTTCATGGTGTCCCAATTTCCATTATTTCAGATAGGGGTGCTCAGTTTACAATAAATTTCTGGAGGTCTTTCCAGAGAGGCTTAGGTACTCAAATAAGTCTCAGTACAGCTTTTCATCCACAGACAGATGGACAAGCTGAACGCACTATTCAAACACTCGAAGATATGCTAAGAGCTTGTGTACTAGATTTTAAAGGGAGTTGGGATGACCATTTGCCACTAATTGAGTTTGCCTATAATAATAGCTTCCATGCAAGCATTCAAATGGCTCCTTATGAGGCTTTATACGGAAGAAAGTGTAGATCACCGATTTGATGGTTTGAAATTGGAGAAGCAGGATTATTAGGGCCAGACCTAGTTAATCAGGCAATGGAGAAGGTGAAGCTAATCCGAGAAATATTACTAACAACCCAGAGTAGGCAGAAATCATATGCAGATGTGCGACGTCGGGATTTGAAATTTAATATTAGTGATTGGGTTTTCCTAAAGGTTTCGCCCATGAAAGGCGTTATGCGATTTGGTAAAAAGGGAAAGCTTAGTCCAAGATATATTGGACCATACAGGATCATTCGGAGGGTAGGAAAAGTGGCGTATGAGCTAGATTTACCCACAGAATTGGAGACAGTCCATCCTGTATTTCATGTATCGATGCTACGAAGGTGCATAGGAGATCCCTCACGTATTATGCCTATCAAAGATGTTCAATTTTCTGAAGACTTATCATATAAGGAAGTCCCAATTTCTATCCTAGATTGTCAAGTTAGGAAGCTCAGAACCAAAGAAGTAGCCTCAGTAAAGGTGTTATGGAGAAATAATAATATTGTGGAAATGACGTGGGAAGTCGAGGAAGAAATGAGGAAAAAGCATCCCCAGTTATTTATGACTTGAAGATAGTATAGAGGTAAGTCATATTCTTATGTTCTTGATACTCTTCCTACTATGCAAATATGATCAGGTTTGAACATGTGAAAATGATTACATTTAATTGTATATAGTTGTATCGCCCTGTGAGGAATCGTGCTGGACTTTTGCTGAGTTTCAGGTTTTTGGATAGTTCCAATTATAAAGGAAACTCTGCCGAAATTTCAAAAAAATCCTAAGGGACTAGAGCTCTATATCCATTACCCTCATTCGAGGATGAATGATTCTAAGGGAGGAAGGGTGTAACACCCCGTACCTTTCAAAACCTATGTGACTAAGTAAATATCGACGAAGGTATTTGAGCTCGAGATTGTGAAGGGGTACGTTGGACTAGAATTTGAAATGGTCAAATGTATATAAGTGTTAAGTTAAATTATAAGGATGAGGGTTTTGAAAATGATATAAAACAAGTAAGGTACTTGCTCGACTTATCTAAGCTCTTAGGTGACAAGTAAGTGCATCACCTACCTACGCTAACGAACTAAGTTTTGAGGGCCGATTACGGGCAGCAACACCATGTATTATTAGACCTAATGGTAGACCAAATGAAGCTTAAAGTTTTCCCATCAAAGCACAACCAAATCTGGCCCAAACAACTACAAAAGGTAGCCACCAATATTGACCACATTTTGACCCAAGAGAAGCCCAACATCAGCCACAAAACTTAACCCTTTTGAGGCCCAAGCAAAGGGTAATTTTGGCCCAAGTTTCTTGACCCATTTTGGCCAAAATATACTCAAAAAAGTCGGCCAAAAAGGTCCCTTTTTACAGACCTTTTGTTGATCAATATTGATCACAAAAAGCTGGAAAAATTCTCTCTTATCTCCTTTCCTTTTGGCAGCCCTTCTCTCTCTTTAGGGTTCGAAGAAGATCAAGATTCATTCAAGCTTAAGGTGAGTTAAACAACTTGTTATCTTGGTATTAATCTACTACATATATCTAGGATATCCTATGGTAATAAAGACAAGATCTATGGCAGCCCCTTTCATAAAATTTAACACATAGAAATTGTGTAACAATTAAGAGATTTCTTCTTCTCTTGTTGGTGTATGTGTCCACTTAAGCTTTTCAAGGCATCAATAAAAAGAGGAGAAAACACACCTTCAAGTGTTGTAAGTACTCTGCCCATAATCATATTTTTAGATTGAAGTTTGGATGGACAATTGTTGTTGAATTGTTGTTAAGAACTCACGGGACAGTGATCGGAAGCCGTGGGTTCAATGTGTTGCTATTGTATTTCGGCATGGTGAGTTGTGTAGGGGCTGTTTGATGTGTTTTGTATTATTGGAGGCAGTAGGTTGGTTTGTGTGTGATGTGTATTGGACAGGGGAGAAAGGTGTGACGATACACCTTTAATTAATGCAAAATACGTAAATCTGCCCGGGAAATGTTTAGCTACTATTTTGGAAAGGTTGCATCAGGTTTAAGAGATAATATTAGCTTCATTATACCCTTGTGATATAGCTTAACTTAATAAAGGAAAGTCCAAGTTGTGGTAAGCGCAATCATCGGAAGGAACGAGGTATGTTAAGGCTTCTTTATTTCTTATCGGCATGAATCTAGAAATAGAACTCTAAATCTCCAAAAGAAGGAATTTGAGTATTCTGTTGTAAGAGAGCTGATTTGGTAACTCAGCAAGTCTTAAGGAACTAAGTTATACATTATGGTGATTCAAGTCGGCTTCTTATAAAAATCTGATTCTGTTTGCACGAAACGTAAGTTATCCTTTTGTCAAGTTTCTTCTTTGTATTGTGATCCCTAATCAAGCTTTAGAAAGTATAAAAGGAAAGTTAGCAAGTCAAATCCCCATTTATATGTGTTTGGTATGTTGAGTCCAACACCTAGTAAGCCAAGGGTAAA
>QJPP01003237.1:0-109113 GCA_003996215.1 Jaltomata sinuosa | reverse complement strand
AACAGACCTTGTGCAATCCCAAGTTGAAGCGTTATTATCCACTCTGCGGAGACACAAGAGAGCAATCGGCTGGACCATTGCAGATAGTATTGGCATCCCACCAGGTATTTGTACTCATAAGATACAGCTAGAAGAAAATTGCACTCCCTCCACCGAGCACCAACGGAGACTGAATCCGCCTATGCAAGAGGTGGTGAAGAAAGAGATCATCAAATGGCTCGACGCGGGAGTGGTTTACCCAATTTCTGATAGCAAATGGGTAAGCCCAGTGCAATGTGTTCCTAAGAAGGGAGGAATGACTGTGGTAGCAACCGACAAAAATGAGCTGATTCCATTAAGACCTGTCACGGGGTGGCGAGTCTGTATGGATTACCGGAAGCTAAACTCCTGTACTCTCCGTGATCACTTCCACATGCCCTTTATGGATCAGATGCTGGATAGATTAGCTGGAAGAGGTTGGTATTGCTTTTTAGACGGATATTCGGGGTACAACCAAATATCTATCGCCCCGGAAGATCAGGAGAAGACCACTTTCACCTGCCCCTATGGTACGTTTGCTTTTAGACGCATGCCCTTTGGTCTTTGCAATGCTCCTGTAACATTCCAAAGATGCATGATGTCTATCTTTTCTGATATGGTGGAGAACACATTGGAAGTCTTCATGTATGACTTTTCGGTAGTAGGTGATGCATTTGTTGATTGCATGGCTAATCTGGGTCAGGCATTGCAAAGGTGTGAAGAGTCAAACCTCGTACTTAATTGGGAGAAATGCCATTTCATGGTGAAAGAGGGCATTGTATTAGGGCACAAAATATCGATGAGAGGTCTAGAGGTGGATAGAGCCAAGATAGAATTCATCGAGAAACTACCTCCACCCATTTCAGTAAAGGGTGTGAGGAGCTTTCTTGGTCATGCGGGTTTCTACTAAAGATTCATTAAAGATTTCTCTAAGGTTGCTACCCCATTATGCAAGTTGCTTGAAAAGGAGACAAAGTTTGTATTTGATGCTGAGTGCTTGAGGGCGTTTGAATGCCTGAAAGAAAAGTTAGTGGATGCTCCTATTATAATTCGCCCCGGATTGGTCCAAACCGTTCGAAATAATGTGCGATGTGAGCGGTGTTGTACTTGGAGCTGTGCTGGGACAAAAGCGAGACAAACTTTTTCATCCCATTTATTATGCTAGTAAAGCATTGAATGGGGCGCAAAAGAACTACACAGTGACAGAACATGAGCTGCTGGCGGTTGTATACGCTTTTGAGAAATTAAGAGCGTACTTGGTACAAAAGTGGTGGTGCACACAGATCATGCAGCCTTGAGGTATCTGATGACCAAAAAGGATGCAAAACCTCGATTAATCCGATGGGTGCTATTGTTGCAGGAATTTTACTTTGAAGTCCAAGATCGGAAAAGGTGTGAGAACCAGGTAGCGGATCATCTGTCCAGGCTTGAGAGGGAAGAGAACGTAATAGATTAACCGGAGATTGATGACGCATTCCCGGATGAGCAGGTGATGGCTGCGTCACTTGATATGGTGCCTTGGTACGCTGACTTCGCAAATTATGCGGTGAGTGACATGATCCCGGAAGATTTGAACTTCCACCAGAAAAAGAAGTTTCTCCATGATGCAAGTAAGGTTTTCTGGGATGAGCCGTATTTATTCCGGTTGTGTGCTGACAACATAGTGAGGAGATGTGTACCGGAAGCTGAAATGACAAGCATCTTGCAAGCTTGCCATTCGTCCCCAGTTGGAGGACATCATGCGGGTAATCGAACCGCCCGAAAGATTTTACAGTGTGGTTATTATTGGCCGACAATCCAGAGAGATTCATATGAATTTGCCAAGTTCTGTGATCAATGTCAACGAAGAGGAGCAATCTCTCGCCGACAAGAGCTACCCATGTCCACTATTTTCGAGGTTGAATTGTTCGACGTATGGGGAATAGATTTCATGGGCCCTTTTGAAAGTTCTTACGGGAACCGCTATATCTTGGTAGCGGTGGATTATGTGTCAAAGTGGGTAGAGGCGGTTGCTTTGGCCGATAACGAAGGGAAAAGTGTGGTGGCGTTCTTAAAAAGAAACATCTTTGCTCGGTTTGGCACCCCTCGCACAATCATCAGTGATGGAGGTTTACATTTTTGTAATAAGGTGTTCCGGGCTGCTCTAGCAAAATATGGAGTGACGCAACACAAGGTAGCCACACCTTATCACCCCCAAACCAGTGGGCAAGTCGAGGTGTCGAACCGGGAGATTAAAGAAATCTTGGCTAAGTCGGTGAATGTGAACCAGCGAGATTGGGCGAGGAAGCTGGATGACGCACTCTGGGCGTACCGAACAGCATTTAAGACGCCAATAGGTATGTCTCCTTACCAATTTGTTTTTGGTAAAGCGTGTCACTTGCCCGTGGAACTCGAGCACAAGGCCCTTTGGGCGCTCAAAAAGTTAAATCTCAGTTGGAAAGAGGCATCGGAACTAAGGTTGGAACAATTGAATGAGATGGACGAGTTCCGATTGCGAGCATATGAGAGGTCCGCTCTCTACAAGGAACGAATGAAGCTGTACCATGACAAGAAGATTGAGAAAAGGGAGTACGAAGTAGGGGACTTGGTATTGTTGTTCAACTCCAGGTTCAAACTATTTCCCGGGAAACTCAAATCCAAATGGTCCGGACCATTCAAAGTACACCAAGTGTTCCCATCCGGTGCGGTCGAACTCGAAAATAAAGATGGTGAGTTGTTCAAAGCCAATGGGCAGAGGATTAAGCAATATCTGGGCCTCCCGAAGGAGGTACATGTTCTGTCTTTGGTGTATCTTGATGAAGTCTGAGTAATCAAGACACCCGCGTTGTGCCGCGACGTTAAATCAGGCGCTGTATGGGAGGCAACCCATAAATTGTTGTTGTATTATAGTCGTAGAAAAATTTGATTTGTTAGAATTGGTTAATGTGTGCGTTGAGTGTGCAGGTACAAAGAATGGACGTAACAGCGTGTTCTGTCTAAGAGTGACGGCGACTGTTGACGGACCGTCAAAGTCTTGACGGACCGTCAGACGGACCATCACATATCTGACAAATATTCATGCCCACTGTTTTAGAGTGACGATGGTTTCGACGGACCGTCAAAGACTTGACGGTCCGTCAACAGTCGCCGTCACCATAATTCTCACAAGGGCTCACTGCCTAATTGTGACGCCCCAATGTGACGGACCGTCGAGATGTTGACGGACCGTCACGTCACTCCAGGCAGCGCATCAGGTAAGTTTTCTTTGTTTAATTTTGGGCGACCCGACCCATAACCAAACCGACCCGCCCGGGTACATATTAACTTCATCTTCATCGTTTTACCGTCTATCTTCAAATCCCAAACTCCAAACCTTCATTAAAATCCATCTTCTCCCCAAGCAAATCCTCAACTTACTCCCAAGCACCACATCCCCATTTTCCCTTCTTCACCATCGTTCAAAACGCAAGAAACCACAAATTTCCCGCTAGTTGTCCATCGGTTCATATAACTCAAAAAGGGAATAGCGACTCCGTCTTACTAACAAAATCAAGGTATGTTGCTAAACTCTTCATAGTTGGATTTAGTGAGTAACACGGGGCAAATTAGTGGAGGTGTAGTCGGGTGAATTGGGGGGTTTATGTATTTGTAAAATTATGTATGTTGTTGGGTATGAGTGGTATTGTTGCTTGAAATCAAAAGTGTGTCATGGGTGAAGTCTTGAGTAACCCATGAGATCAAATACAATGATTGGTGGTGTCTTTGGGAAACCAAATCCCATAAAATATGGGAAAACCCGTAACCGCGTACAAGGTGTTCGAGGAAATGCCTCAACGAGAGTGAAATACGTTGTCTCAACTTGACGGTTGGCATGACGGCCCGTCACACAGGGGACGAACCATCATCTAAACCGTCAGGAAGAAACACTTCACTGTCTTAGAGTGACGGTCGGTGCGACGGTCCGTCACACCTGTGACGGCCCGTCAACCAAACCGTCACTCCAAGACAGTAGGTATTAGTGAGTATTTTTCTGTTCTCACATGTTTGAACTCGTTCACGTGCAGGTACATGGCCCCAAAACAACAACCGCGTCACGGTCAAGCACCAAAGAAGAAAGAAAGGGTCGCTACAACTCGGACCCTAATGGATGAACCGAGCAGCGACGAAGAAATAGTTGCAGCCCCGACTTACCAAACCAGGCTAGTTAAACGAAGAACCACCCAAGTCTCCCAGTCTGAAGAGGAGAGTGGGTCATCTAGCAGTGAGGCGGGGAGCGGTAGTGGATCGGATGAAAGTGGTAGCTCCAACCCCAATCCGGAGGATGTAGGTGGTCCTGAAACCACCAAAATTGCAGGGAGTGCACCCACGGACAGAGAATCAATCCGGTGGGCATTTAAGGAGGCTCAGAAGCACTATCTTGACGGTCTTGCTAAAACGATGTCGAGAAGCCACAAAAGACCGATAGCTGAAGAAGTACAAATCATGACCACGGATCTGCCTGAATACCCAGTTCTTCAGTCACAGTTTCAGAGGTATCAGCTAGAGTGGATGAGTTCGCCCCCGGGAGTCTATATGCCAGAATTAGTCCGGGAATTCTATGCCAACTATTTGGCACTGTTGGAGAGCAAATGTGAGCCAGGAAAAGGGGTTAAATCCGCATCAAGGCAGGACAGGGTGCCCGTTCGGGGTAGGCAAGTGGACATCTCACGGGAAATGATCAACAGGGTCCTCTTTGGCCCTGAATACATCCCTCCACCTGATATGCCAGAGTTTCATGACAAGATCTCCAACGCCTACTCGCAGAGACCATGGTTGGCCCGAACATTGACTGATGGCTCACCATCTTGGCTGACTCAAAAGGGACGGATATCGAAGCAATCACTAAGCTTCATAGCCAAGTTTTGGTGGGCAGTTGTGCGGCTCAGGTTATTTCCAACAGGAGGAGACAATAATTTGGATGAGGGAAGAGCCATCCTTGTGGCAAGCTTGATAGTCGGGTACGTCATCAACTTCGGAATGATAATTGCGGACGAGATGCGGACCAGGGCCATAAAAACTACTTCTTCTCTGCCGTTCCCGTGTTTAGTGACTGAGCTATGCAGGCGTGCAGAGGTGCCGATATGGGATGGTATCGATAAGCAAGTGACAGCGTCATCAAAGCAAAATATCGACAAATCAAAGGATGACACTAAGTTCGAAATGAGGATTCATAAGTCTCAGATCTTCGAAGAGCCAACCACATCCACCTCCGAGGCAACCGACACCCCATCAGGTACAGAAATGCCACTTGCGGTGTTTGATCCAAAAACTTCACAGACAACGAGAGCTACTGCTGAAGGCTCGGGCACTGCGGCAAGGCCTCCTCTGCCACCGGAATATCACATGAACCCCCGAAATTTTGCTAAAATGGCGCAAAAACAGAAACAGTTGGACAAACAAATTGCCGCTTGGACAGATTTGTTCAAACCCACCATTGATGAAGCAATACGGGAGGCTCTGAAGCCATTTGAGGGGCTGCGCGCAAGGGTCGATGCAATGGAAACCCGGATGGATGCAAGGCTAAACGAAATGAGCATCCCGGATTTGGCGAGATTTGAGGCGGAGCTAAAGAAGGTGAAAGATGATATCACAGTCCTCAAGCAAGAAAAAGCGCTTTATGAGGAGACTTCTGAGTTCGTGGACTTGGACGAAGAAACCACGATTGTGGAGTTGATGGGTCGGCCTCTGAAAATTAGTGAACCCCAAGTAGGTGAAAGTGGGGTAAAGAAATCAAAGAAGAGGAAGCACAAAAAGAAGTCAGCTGAGGAGGACGAGTTAGAGGTCGCGAAGCAGCGGTCGGTAATAGATGAGCAGCTGCGACAGGAGAGAGTGCGGGCCCAAGCAGGTGGGGCATCATCCAGTGCGGCACCGGAGTCTGAAAAGACCCAGATGTTGATGAGCCGCGTACGGAAACCTAGGTTTCCCAGGTACCCCTATTCCCTTATTCTGAATATCTGTTTACTTGAGCATTGAGGACAATGCTACATTCTTTTGCTAGGGGTAGGAGTACCACCACCGGAGGTTTTTGTTGCCATGTTTCTTTTCCTCCGGTGTGCTATCTAGTAGAACTGGCATGTTTAGGTTGTCGGTTAAATTTTAGTTGTCAAATAGTGTCTATAGCAAGCATGACTTTTTGAAGATTTAACTAAAAGGAGCCCCCTCTGAAAATTTCTGACTATGTACTTGTGTTTGAAACAATTGACTGTTCGGGATCCTTGAATGTCATTGTGTGGTTATGATTGGAATAAGGATGCTTAAGCCGAGCGGTTGTCTTGATAGTTGGTAGCGATATAGTTTCTTGGTGCCAAGAGCGTGTGAGATTATTGTTACAAATTCTTACTCTGTGCATGCATCTAGAACTTGCCCGGTCTATTTTGTTAAGTTCGAAGTTCGGTTGCTTAGGAAAGGATCACAGGCCCTCTTTGTGTGCAGTCCACTTAACCTAAAAGACCATCCAAATATAAATAATCCCTTGATCCCTGTTTGAGCCTTAATTGACCTTATTCTGTCAATAACCTGTCACCATTCCCGTTTAACTTTCAATCCCTATTTTGGCCCTGGTCCTTCCTTGGACATCGTGCACCTCAACTCAGGCAATCAGCCTAAGTTGAGGGTGGCTACTAGAGAGGTGAATGATAAGAAAAAGAGGATAGTGAAGATTGGTTGTGAATAGAATGAAAAGTCGGGTGTGTGCCTAAGAAAAAAAGAAAGAAAAAAAAAGAGATGAAAAAGATCGAAAAAGAAATAAAAAGAATTGTCAAAATAAAGAGGCCGCACCTGTAGCTAGAAAGAAGGAAATTAAAAGGGGAATAAGGATGGGCAAAATCAAGTTATGTGGTAAGAAGATGTCGGTAGTTCCAAGGAGGGCTTAGTCACTAACCCCTAAATGTATCCTACCTGCACCCGAAGCCTCATTACAAGCCTAAACAAGTCCTGTAGTGATCCTGAGTAGCTTTCTGAAGAACCGAAATAGAATAGTAAGGGCAAGCTTATGGCATCGCATGTGCCTTGTTTGAAATCGTTTGTGAGTGCGAGCGTCTTACCTAGTCCTAAATTTTGTGTGGGGGACTTCTTTGTGGTGAGGGCACCAAGATCTCTGTATTGTCTATTGACTTTTAGGGTAGCTGCGCGTGTGTATGCAGAAGGTTCTATCATATCGGAATGACATGCCTGGATCCTAGCAAGTTAATGTTGCATACATTTATGTGCTACCGGGGGTGGCTTGATTTAAAATCGGATGAACTGTTGAAAGGCCATGATTTGCTAGGGACACGAGTCTTAGTTGAGTCGTCTTTTTGTTTTTGTTGTCATGTTGCTTGAGGACAAGCGAACGTTTTAAGTTGAGGGTGTTGATGTGCCGCCATTCTACGGCACATTTGACTCCTTTAACTAAGAATAATCGTGAGTTTTCAAGCAACCGTCGTCGTTTTTGATGTTTTATATTGTATTTTCAGGAAATGGAGACAAACATGGAAACGGAAGGAAATACGCGAAAAAGAGAATTCTGGATAAGAGTGACGGCCACCATGACGGTCCGTCACACATGTGACGGTCCGTCAAGAAGACCGTCAAGTTGAGCAAGCACTCTGCCTAAGAGTGACGGCCACCATGACGGGCCGTCACCCATGCGACGGTCCGTCAAGTAGACCGTCAAGATGAGGCAGCACACTGCCTAGTGGCGACGGTCACTATGACGGTCCGTCAAGCATGCGACGGTCCGTCACTCAGACCGTCAAGTTGAGGCAGTACGCGCGACGCGGATTCCGAACTTTTTTTGGGTTTATTTCCTGGACTCCTATAAATACCTAAGTTAGGTTATTTCATGAGGGTATTCAAAAATTCATTAGAAAATATTTTAGGATATCATTTTGAGCGACTTTGAGAGGAAGAAACACAAAAAAATACGTTTGTCTTCTTCTTCAATCTTGTTCTTCCATTGTTCTTTGGATCTTGGATTCTTGTTATTGGATAAAGTGAAGCTTGTGTTCATTCTATTGTAAGATTCTTTTCGCTTTATTATGAATATAAATCTCTTCTCTTTTCCTAATAGCATGAGTAACTAACTTCCCACAACTAGGGTTGTGGGAGCCATGGCAAATGTTGCAATATAGATTCCGGGTAGCGTAGGGTTCAATCTTTATGTTGTCACGTGGTTAATCATTTACTTACTAACGTTTTCTAGTGGTTGCAAACATTAGAACATGCCTAGGTTTAACTTTGCTTGAGTAAAGAGATTAAAACCGGGAAATGTGATTAACTACAAGGATTCGAGACTACCAACTCTCGTCTCATGATTAATGCTGTAACTAGATTAATCTACTTGATGTTTAGGATTGAAATGATAAAGTTCACCTTTTCAAGTTCGAGAGAATTGAGAAGGAAATTTGTCTAATTGGTTGAGAAACGTTTAGACAACACCATGAATTCAATCACATCGTGATATGCATATAGAGAGAACCCGGTTAAGCCTTGAGTCGAAGTTGTTACGACGCCATGGTGAACACTTCCCTAGTTCACTCTCATATTAATTATTAATCGCACATTATTATTTACTTTGGTTAAATATTGTTCACACAACACCCCCCAATTTACCGGAAACTATCGACTACTAGTCATTTAATTCACTATCGATGTAATTTGCACCTTATTCCCTGTGGGATCGACCCCAACCTTAGTTGGGTTCTATATTTGACAGCGACCGCTTACGCTTCGTATTTGGAGTCGTAATTTGGGCGTATCAATGCACACTTAGCAAATTAATTAGTTGATGTATATCCAACTTATTTTATGGTATCTTCTTAAGTGAGTATCTTTTGAAATATTTTTTGTGTATTTCAGTGAGTTTGCTATTGAAATAGCTGAACGATATGAAGCCTTAAAATTCAAACTTGGAGTAAAATATGCAGTGGTGAATTTTATGGTCCCTTCTTCTTTTGATTACCAGATTTTATTTAAAAGATCTTTGATGATTTAAAGAAAACATGTTTTCTTTGTGTATTGTAGAGAACTCGTTAACCAAATAGTTGAGAGTTTCAAACATTAGGAGTAAAATGTGCAGTAGTAAGCCTTTATATCTCTTTTCTAGACTAGATGAGGTAAGTAGAAATGGATATACAATTTATAATTCACTGGCCAATAATTAGTTTTAAACTTCACTCATATATGAGGCAGAGTTAGAATTGGTGGTGTAATATTCATATGAAAGTGATGCTAAGTCTCTAGCAAAGGAGCATTAGCTGTATTTTGACTCTGTTAAAAGTTTTAGTTCAAAAAGTTCACATATTCTATGAAACTATTAAAAAATATTAGAAAAGAAGGATAATGTGAAATGAGATTTTATGTGACCTTTGATATTTAATGTGCTGATAATTGTATGTTGTTTTGTCATGCCTTTTTTTTAATGTGAGAGTTTAGTTCTTTAATGACTTTCGCAGGTAATCAAGAAATAGTCCTTTTTAGCAGCACAGGTAAGCACATCTTTTATCCCAAGAACTTTTTGGAAGCATGGGACAAGTATTTCAAAATTTCTTTTGGTTGTGACTTTTTTTTAAAATTTATTTATCTGTTAATAGTACGTTATTTTCTTTACTTTTCAACTCCATATCATTCACTATATTATTGATCGAATATAGGAACATACAATGATAAATTTAGAATATTTAGCTAATGACAGAATTATTCTTTATCAAATACACTAAATGTATATTTGGCTCTATTTCTTATTTTAAAATAGTTTTATAAATAAAGTACCGTCAGTAAGCAAATAATACTCAAAATCATTATAAATAAATTTAAAAAATTAAAAAATTGTGAGTAATAGAATAAAATTTAAAAACTTTACAGATATTTCAGAATTAAGAGAATTTTATATCTATGCTATAGTAAAAAGTCATAAATAATATAACAATATCAAACAATGAATATTGTAATAGAAAAATGAGGAATAAAAGTTATTTCATAATTATATGATTCCTTTTCTTTAGTTTTATAGAAATTTTTGTTATTAGTGATATAATGCATTAAAAATAAGATGATAGTTGAATTTTTCTTACAGTAATATGATTTAATGTTCAGAAACAAATCAAGTCAATATCAATTAAAGACATGCATACATGTAATGATTGAGTTGGAAGACTCAACAATAATTTTATATTATTATCGACCGTGTATCACGCAGGTACGAAATACTAGTACATCTAAAAAAATTAACCACTACAACTTATATAACCATTACATGCACAAAAGGGAAAAAAGGTTAATCACATCATTAACTACACACACAAAAATATTTTGATATTTTTTAATAATTTTCAAAATATTTCATACGTATATTCAAATTTCAATATTTTAAGAATAATTTATATATAGTTCATATACATATTACTTAGAATTTTGCTCATAATTTTTGTGTATGAAAACTATATAAAGTCGATATGCAATATGTATATCTCACTCAAGGCTTATAAGGTGATTTCTTTTATGTCATATTTGTATGAAATGAGTATAATGATTGTGAAAATTGACGCTCACCAAATGTTATACGTTATTTTATATTTTACTGTATAGAATGAGTGTACAAACTTGTATTTTTGAATTATGATATTCTAATTAGGTATACCAGTTTGTATATTCATTCCATTACTTTCTTTTTTAGTCTTAAATTTGACAAATTGATATCTATGAATTGTGATATTCAAATTAAGTGATACCAAATTGTATGCTCATTACATACACAATGTTACTTTTCTTTATTGGAGTCTCAAATTAGTATAGAAAATGATGTTTTAAATTTTGTTTTTAGTTCTACTTTCATTTGGAGTGTGTGAATTTAATGTATCAGATATTAATAATTATTTTAACATTATTTATTTTATCATTTCAGCAACAAAATAAAAGGAACGTGATTTAAGGAAATTTGGTGATTGATATTTATTTTATCATTTCAGCAAAAAAGAACGTGATTTAAGAGAATTGGGGGATTGATATCAATCAATTTATCATGTTTTTAGCCCTTTTATTAGGTTTGATAAAATTCTACCGTCATATTTTGAAAAGTGAAAACTCTTGTTAGGATTTGTAATAATTAATTTTATATAGTATATTTATGTTTTCTTCTTTAACTTAATCATTGATTTACCAAAGAAATTTTTTTCTATATATATGAAATTAGATCTATCTACCAAATGTAGCAGTTACTTTTGTTTATCAAATATAATTGAAGTTTTATTTCAGTACATGTTCAAGCACAATAAAAGTACATTACAATCAAAATTAAAGTGATTTCCTGGCCTAAGTTACGATTAAAGTTATCGCTCATTTTGTCTTAGTTCTCAAGTCTCAAACTCTGTATCCATCTAATTTGTTAATGAAGTATCCAATTTTCACCAATTTTCTGATTCACTTTCCTCCCTTCTTATGACTCATGAATCACGCTTAAATTTTTCAACCACAAAAGATTTTTTTCAAAAAAAGGAGAGAAAGAGAAACTCTATGAATTTGTGTTTTGGGGTGCCAGGCTCATCAAATCTGTATTTATAGGAAATTATTTCAATGACTTTGTAATAATTAAAGGCAGATTATTTTTATGAGTTCGTATGGTGAAATAGAATAGTAACATGAAGAAGAGAAAAGACGGATTCACTGAAAAAAATCAAGAAGGTGTCATCATCATCGTCACTTTATGCATAACTAAGTGACGATGGAAAGATTCAACCTTTCAATAAATTTTGATACAAGCCAATGATCGATGAGATTTAACAAGTAAGTATATCAATTTCACAATTTCACAATTTCACAATTGAAGGAATCATTTCACTGGGTGCATGATAGAAAGTGATGGATGAAATTAAATTTAATCGCAATGGCAAAGTCAAATCATTTGAAGTTCTTGGTGGCTGGGATATACAAAGTTCATACACCAGAAAATAATTATATATAAATTTTTATATGTAATTTATATATAATTATATAAATTCTGTATAAAGTTAATGTAGAAAATATGTATAAATTTTTTATAAAGTTCATATAAGGTTTACGTAGAACTTCATATGTATTATGTATAAATTTTGTATAAACTTCAAGTTACCATTCTTAAAAAATATATGTAATTTTTATGAATATAATTTGTATATGTATTGTGATTCTAATAAAGTAATAGTATATATATATATATATATATATAATTATATATATAATATATATATATATAATATATATATATAATATATATATATATTATATATATATATATATATATTGTATAAAATCTAGTATGTATAAATTCCGATAAAAATATGTATATAATTATATATATATATAATATATATATATATGGAGAGAGGGGGGGGGGGGGCTTGATTAGGGCTTGATTTCAAAATAGTATTAAATCTGATAAATTATATATATGTTTTTATTGTTTATCTGATTTGATCCTTATGAATTAAAATAATACATTAAAATATTTTCTATTTAGGCTTGGTGAGTTTTTGGGTTGAAAATTGACACTGTCATATTCACAAAAACTTTTGCCTGGCATTATCACTTTTTGATGATGTCAAAAGGGCAATTTTAGAGTTATCCTATTCATAGATATATTCAAGCTCCACTTTTAGATCAATCCAATGTACTTATATGCTATAGGATGAATTACAAAGAAATGAGTTATTATATATAAGGGAACCTGATTTTATTTAGAAGTAATGAATATATTAAAAATGAAGATAAATGTCCTGAGCAGAGCTAGAAGGAAAAGGGTTCATATAGAAAAAAGAAAAAGAAACCGCCACTACACTATGCAACTAAGAACTTAAAGAAAATTGTATATGAAGAACCCGATTCTTATATAGAGATAAATAATATTTTTCAAGGGAGACATATGGGAGAATGTTTCTTGAGAAGACATATTGTTATAATCAGGTTCTCAAACCTAGATATCTATAAAGTTTGAATGAGTGGAAGGTAATCCCCTACAACTAATTAAGTGAGATCACAATTCTTGCGTAGTTAAGTAAACCAATCTATCTAACGGGTGTGGTGAATGGAAGGTTAGACTTGTGGCTGATTAAGTAAGTTAACAAATCTTTCGTAGTCACGCAGCTTAGATACTTGTACAATTTAGAAGAGGTTGAAATTTTCTAAAGATTATCGATTCAGGAAGCCCATAAATCTTTCTAAAATAGAGGGTGAACTATGCGAACTTACAAACCTTATATAGGGAGATTGTTGTATCGATATGAATCTATAAGCGTTGAACAACAAATGAGCTAGTTCTTAGGGGAAATATTGTAAACATAGGAGCTATGATTAAGGGGGAAGATGCACATCAAGATCTATTAGAGATTGAAGATGTTATAAGAGTATAGATGAAGGCTTATGAAGTTGATATGGGCTTGTCATCATCAAAAATGGAGAGTATATTGAAGTACAATGATCTCTAAATCTATATTCAAGATCATGTGAAGTTTTGATGACTGAAAAATTATGTACAAGTTTCAATCCACATGTTGAAAATTGAAGGAAGAAGTATCAAGAACCAGATCCTGAGATATTGTCATGACTCAAACCGCCGCGAGTGGTACCCATCCAACCCCTGGACGAGCGAATCATCAACGACCTAGAACTTAACCATTCTAACAGCTCAAAACCAGTGTGCAATAAGTAAAACTAGAAATAATCAATCAAATCAACACTAATATAAATAAACCTGCGGAAATCCCTCACTAGAGCCTGAAAGTCATTGTGCCAAAACACTACAAAAAATCTAGAATGCGGGGATGCAACCCCAAAATAAGCAAGAGTCTAAGCCCGAAATAAGTGGGCTATAACTGAAAATGAATGAGACCAAGGTAGCTCCACCAAAGCAGCTCACCCTTGATACCTGAAAATGTTGGGACTACAAATGAGGTCGCGTGTCAGCCATTGGAAGATTGCCTCTACTCACAAAAAGAAACGCAAGTGTAGAATCAATATACCACCACCGTGTACTGGTAGGATCATTAGCCAATTCCAAATAAGCAATATATGAATAGTACAATAGCCAAGAAAAAGTACAGGAAACATGTAAACAAGCCAACAGGCATCCCTAGACTACAAGTCTCTTCCTAGCTTATTCCCACATGTAACCACCCTTATAACCATGATCAACAACCAACAATAACCAATATTTATTGCGTTTTTCATAGCCCAGACCTACCTTGGGATCTCCCTAAACAACACCTAAGTGTTAAACATGCAACTCGATCTACACCAAGATTAAACTCACAGACCAATAATAATAACCCGGCCTCTCAAGGACCACATGCAATATCACAAATCATAAACACAATCCGATTCACTCATGGAACCAAAATCAAATGCACAATGCAAATAAGTAAACCCGTACCAGGCGTGGTACCCGAGCCAACCAGTTAGTATCTCATACCAGGTGTGGTACCCGAGCAACCCTTTGTTATCCCAAACCAGGCGTGGTACCCGAGCCAACCGAATGTCACACAAAATCCACAGTCACAAATAATGAACAATCAAACTTGTAAACCAACAAGCAATAACACCTAGTTCATTTCACAAGACTGATAACAGGACCCTTAGACATTCCTAAATCATTCCCTAAGCATGAAACTCATACAACACTTAGACAAAAGTACACAAACATACAATGCATACATGAATCAATAACCATCACCTACCTCGAAATATTTCAAGCTCTATTGAACCGGAGCTTTCCCCTTTTCCGGATCCCTTGATTATTCTTGGTCTAAAAATAAACGCACAAGAACTATAGTCAATTAACTGACCTAAATTACTCGAATTATGCAAAATCTCAATCCCCAGGCCAAATCATGATCATTCCACCCCTTTCTTGGGATTTTCTACCATTAATTCACCTAAATTCATCATTTTTACGGATACATTTAGAGAATTATGGCTAAGTAATCATCACCCATCATCAATAATCAAGATCCAAGAACTCTAGCACCCTAGAATCCCCGTTTTTCCTGGATTCTTCTATTCCTAGGTCATTCCAAACCTTTCACCAAGTCCACTCCTAGCAATGCTAAAGCGTAGGAAAGATAGTATGAAGGTTGGGGAGTAGAAACCTTATCTTTAGGATGAAAAGTGGTTTAAAACTGATGGAATATGCCCAAAATCTCCCTCTTCTTCTCCCAAAATGTCTTTGTTGAATACTAACTATTTTGAGGAAGTTTCTGCATTAAATCCCATTATGCTCCTCTATAGTGGTCCGCTCCACTATAGCGGTACCACCGTAGTGGAGTCGACCGCTATGGCAGAGGCTGACCGACATTGACTTTCACTGTAGTGGTATTTTCTCCGCTACAGCGGAGGTCGCTATGGAGGTGTGTAAATCATTATGGCGGTTGACACGGGACAGAAAGTCATAAAGTCTCTCAAATTGCCCCATTTTACAACACACTTATTTTTTTGACATTCCGAAATAACCCCTTCACATCAACCTCGATACCGGGAGTTCTACTTACCCGAATTCAATTCCGAAAAGTCCTCCAAACTCCTTGATGTCTTAGCTAAATGGAAAACTAGCTCAATTTAAAACACTTAACTTAATCCTTACCCGGATTTCTCTAGACCATACCTTACTTCAAAACCGGTCGAGACTAACCTAGCCTAAAATTTTAAATTTCCAAACCCAGAGTTTTCTAACTCTAAAAATTGGCATGAATGGTTTACCTATAACGATAGATCCGATCGTTACAACAGATACCAATTTACCCATCGTTCATCCCCGAACAATCAAACCCAAAATACGGAAAGTAAAGAGCCAAAAGAGTAGTACCTATATCCTCAAACAAGTGAGGGTACTTATCCCGCATGTCCTTCTCAGTTTCCTAAGTGGCTTCCTCCATCGGATGATGCTTCCATCAAACCTTTACCATACTGATCACCTTTGTCCTCAATTTCTGGACATCCCGATCAAGAATCAAAACCGATTCCTCTTCATAGCGAAGATCTTTATCAAATAACACCTCATCCCACTTGATTATATAGTCCCCATTCCCATGGTATTGCTTTAGCATGGAAACATAGAATACCAGATGGACACCTAACAAACTGGGTGGCAGTGATAATCTGTAAGCCACTGGCCCCACGATCTCAAGAACTTTAAATGGTTTGATAAACCGAGGGCTGAGCTTGCCCTTCTTGCTGAAACGCATAACTCCCTTCATTGGTGACACTTTTAATAGAACTTGTTCACCAACCTGGAAATCCATGTCCCTTACCTTGCGGTCCGCATATTCTTTCTGATTGTTTTAGGCCGTTAGCAACTTGGTTTGAATGCCTCTTACCTTTTCTTGTGCTTCCCTTACCAAGTCCATGCCCAAAGGCTTTACATCGCCTTCCTCAAACCACCCTATAGGTGATCTATAACCCCTCCCATATAGGGGCTCGAATGGTGCTATGTCGATACTGGAGTGGTAGTTGTTATTGTATGAGAACTCGCACAACGGTAGAAACTGGTCCTAATGACCCCTGAAGTCAAGCACATATGCTCTCAGTATGTCCTCCAATACCTGAATCATCCTCTCCGACTGACCATCAGTCTGAGGATGGAAGGCTGTACTAAAAGTGAACCGGGTACCCAATTCTTCATTTAACTTACCCTAAAACATAGAGGTAAACTGCGTACCCCTATCTGAAATGATGGATAGTGGTACCCCATGCAATCTCATGATCTCTTTCACATAAATCTTAGCAAATTGCTGAGAATTGTAATCCACCCTGACCGAAATGAAATGAGCTGACTTGGTCAGCCTGTTGAAAATGACCCAAATAGAGTCATACTTCCCTAAAGTCTTGGGAAGACCCACCATGAAGTCTATGGCTACCCTTTCCCACTTTCACTCTGGAATAGGCATCCTCTGTAGTAGTCCTGCAGGTCTTTGGTGCTCATATTTTACCTGCTAGAAATTATGACATTTGGACATGAAATCGACTATGTCCCTTTTTACCCTCGGCCACCAATAAAACTACCTCAAATCCCTGTACATCTTTGTTACACCCGGATGAATCAAATACCACAAACCATGAGCCTCTGCCAATACCTTCAGAATTATGTCATCAACTCGAGGCACACAAAACCTTTCCTTGAATTTTAATACTCTGCCATCATCCAACGTGGCATCCCCGTACACTTCGGATATTACCTTACCTCGAAGCTTGCTCAGCTACGGATCCTGAAACTGCTTAGCGTTTATTTCTTCTATAAAAGAGGCTTTGACCTCAATACTGGACAACACCGCACCTTGTTCTGAAATAGCCAAGTTCATGAACCTAGATTCCAAGGCCTGAATCCCCCTTGCCAGTAGTCTCTTGGACACCCCCAAACAAGCCAAACTGCCCATGCTAACTGCCTTTTGGCTCAATGCATCTGCCACCACATTAGCCTTACCTGGATGGTACTGAATGGTCACATCATAGTCCTTTAACAACTCCATCCACCTTCTCTACCTCAGATTCAAGTCCTTCTGAGTGAAAACATACTGCAGGATGCGATGATCAGTGAACACCTCACACTTGACACCATAGAGATAGTGTCTCCAAATCTTGAGTGCAAACACCACCACTGCCAACTCTAAGTCGTGGGTTGGGTAATTCCTCTCATGAACTTTCAGTTTCCTAGATGCATAGGCTATCACATTCATGTCATGCATTAACACAACACCCAAAACCGAATGTGAATTATCACAATAAATAATAAAGTCCTTACCTTCAACCTACAAGGACAAAATGGGAGCCGTGGTCAGAAGTGTCTTGAGCTTTTGGAAGCTCTCCTTACACTTGTTGGACCATACAAATGGTACCTCTTTCTAAGTTAGCCTTTTTAAGTGAGTGGAAATATATGCAAAGTCCTTGACAAACCTACAATAGTAGCCTACGATCCCAACAAAAATATTTACTTCAGTCACAGAGCTAGGTCAGACCCAACTCTTGACTTCCTCAATCTCTTGGGGATCCACCATCACCCCCTTCTGACACCAGATTCCCTAAGAATGCGATCGAAGTCAACCAAAATTCACATTTGGAGAATTTCGCATAAAGTTTTTGGCGCCTCAACAATTCCAACACAATACGGAGATGTCTAGCATGCTCCTCCCTACTCTTGGAGTAGATCAAAATATCATCAATAAAAATGATGATGAACGAATCCAAATAATCTTTAAACAGCCTATTCATCAAACTCATAAATGTTGTCGGTGCATTAGTCAACCCAAATGACATCACTAAGAACTCGTAATGCCCATACCGAGTTCGAAAAGCAGTCTTATTAATGTCCTCGGGCCTAATCTTCAACTGATGATACCCTGACCTCAAGTCAATTTTTAAGAACACAAATGCACCATGTAACTGTTTAAGCAGATCATCTATACGGGGTAAAGGGTACTTATTCTGGATGGTCACCTTATTCAACTGCCTGTAATCTATGCACATCCATATACTACCATTCTTTTTCTTCACAAACATGATCGGAGCACCCCAAGGCAAAGTACTGGGATGGATGAATCCCTTATCTAGGAGTTCTTGAAGCTGAGTCTTAAGTTCCCTTAACTCTGTCAGAGCCATATGACATGGAGGAATGGAAATTGGGCGAGTTCCTAGCTCCAAGTCAATACAAAAATCAATATCCCTGTCTGGAGGCATACAAAGCAAATCCGCAGGGAACACCTCTCGAAACTCTGAAATAACTAGAACTGACTCAATAGATGGGGAATCCACACTGTCATCCAAGAGATAAGCCAAGAAGGCTAGACACCCTCTCCCCACTAGCTTCGTAGCCTAAACAAATGATATTATCTTGGCTGGCTTAGGTTTGTACACACCTTCCCACTCTAGCCTATCCTTACCCGGAATCTCTAGAGCCATAGTCTTGGTGTTACAATTCAACACGGCAAGATAAAGGGATAATTAGGTCATTCCCAAAATGACATCAAAATCTGCCATATCCAGAATTACCAAGTCTACCCAAGTATGCAACCCCACAAATACAACAGAACAATTACGACAGACATGAGTCATAATTATGGACTCTCCAACCGGGGTGGAAACATGGATAGAGGAATCAAGCATATCACAAATCAAATCCAGACCCAAAGCAAAATTCACAGACACATATAAATATGTAGAACCTGGGTCAAAAAGCACGAAAGCCATCTTATCACAGACTAGAATAGTACCTGTGATCACTGTGTCTAATGCCTCAGCCTCGGACCTTTTTGGAAAATCATAACACTGAGCCTGGTCATCAATCTGAGCTACTTCTATGGCTAGATGTGCCACACCCCTGCCTGCGCTGCCGTTTCCTCTTTCTCTCTGGCCTCCCTGAAAGTTACCTTGCCTACCCTGTGGATGACCTCTAGCATAACCACCTCTACCTGCCAGGACCACGGCCTTAGATTGTTGCTGAACCTGAGTACCAGTCTGCCTGTGAGGGCACTCCCTCTTAAAGTGGCCCAGATCACCACAATGTAAACAACCACGATCAAGTGTAGGCCTGCTGGTAGATGCGTAAGAAGCCCCCTGGCCTCTAGGAGCTGAAAACTGTTGATTAGCTCCCAGAAAACCACATGTAGCAGCTGGCAGAGCTGACTGAATAGGATGGGCTGAGTATACCTGCTGATTATGGCCACTGGAGTACGAGCCACTGAAGTTTCCATCGTTTCGAGGCTTTTTGGCTAACACTTTAGCCTGCCCCATTTTCTTGACCCCTTCCAACTTCTTAACATAATCTGTTACCTCATTGAAGCCCTTCCCTGCTGAAATCATGTGCACAGATAATACTTGCAAATCGGTGTTCATGCCCTTCACAAACAATCAAATCCTCTCCTTCTCATACCCCAACAACTGCATAGCAAAATGAGACAAGGCATGAAACTTAGCCTCATAAGCAGAGACCGACATGCTACCCTATTCCAGATTCAAGAACTCATCGTTTTTCCTATCCCTCAAAGTACATGGTACATACTTCTCCAAGAAAAGAGCATGAAACTCCTCCCAAGTCAATGGAGGCAAGGTCGATGGTCGACATTCTACCTGAGACCTCCACCATTGTTTAGCATCACCTAGCAGCTGAAATGTGATGAACTCAACCCCATGCTATCGCACGACACCCATCTTGTGTAACCTTTCATAGCAATCCAAGATGAACTCATAAGCATCTTCCTTATCAGTACCCTGAAATGTAGGAGGTTTTAGTTTGAGGAACTTAGTTAGCATCTCATGTTCATTCACTGTCATTGTCGGGCCTAGCATTGGCCTGAAGAAGTCACCAGTGCCTGAAGCTACATCCATCCTAGGAGTCGTAGTAATTGTTGGTTGAGTGCCCAGAGCCTGATCTGCAACACCCGCGGGGGTGGTTCTGGCACCAACCAAACCACTCAGGAAGTTCCAAAACTGCTGAAATGCTTTGGGCATCATAAGGGGAAGGCCCGCACCTCCAGTCGGTGCTGCCTCCTCCTGCGCCCCTCTATCCTCAACAACAACTTTCACTTCTTTGACAATCTGTTCCTGAGGTGGGGGAAGGGTTGCTTCTAGCTCTCCTGCCACCGCTTGAGCTCCACCCCTGACGGGTGTGGCTCTGCCCTAACCTCTGCCCCTACCCTGCCCCTGCCTCTGACCGCCGGACCGTCGGCTGGTACCGCTGGTCTTGCTCCGTTGTTCCTTATGTTAACCATTTGTGGACAGAAGAATGAAAGAGTCAGATACCAATTTGTATCACCAGATACCAATTGGAATCAAGTTATAGAACGAAGGAAGAAATTAGAGATAGTTTTCCTAAAGTCCTATAGCCTTCCGAAGAAAAGTATAGACGTCTCTGCACCATTCCGCAAGACTCTACTAGACTTGTTTTGGTACGATGAGATCATTGAACCTAGGGCTCTGATAACATCCTTGTCACGACCCAGACCGCCGCGAGTGGTACCCATCCAAACCCAGGCGAGCGAACCATCAATGACCCAGAACATAACCATTCTAACAACTCAAAACCAATGTGCAATAAGTAAAACTAGCAATAATCAATCAAATCAACGCTAATATAAATAAACCTACGAAAATCTATTCCTAGAACCTGAAAGTCATCGTACCAAAATACTACCAAAAATCTAGAATGCGGGGATGCAACCCCAAAATAAGCAAGAGTCTAAGCCCGAAACAAGTGGGCTATAACTGAAAATGAAAGAGACCAAGGTAGCTTGATCGAAGCAGCTCACCCTTGATACTTGGAAACACTGGGTCTACAAATGATGTCGCGTGTCAGCCGCTGGAAGATTGTCTGTACTCACAAAAATAAATGCAAGTGCAGAATCAGTACACCACTACCGTGTACTGATAGGATCATCATCCAGTTCCAAATAAGCAATATATGAACAGTACAATAGCCAAGTAAAAGTACAGGAAACATGTAAACAAGCCAACAGGTATCCCCAGACTACAAGTCTCTTCCTAGCTTGTTCCCACATGTAACCCACCCTTATAACCATGATCAACAACCAACAATAACCAATAAATATGTTGCTTTTCATAGCCTGGATCCACCATGGGATCCCCCTAAATAACACCTAAGTGTTAAACATGCAACTTGAACTACACCAAGACCAAACTCACAGACCAAAAATAATAACCCGGCCTCTCAAGGACCATATGCAATATCACAAATCATAAACACAGCTCAGACCACTCATGGAACGAAGATCAAATGCACAATGCAAATAAGTAAACCCGTACCAGGCATGATACCTGAGCCAACCAGTTAGTATCCCAAACTAGGCGTGGTACCCAAGCTAACCTTTTCTTATCCCATACCAGGCGTGGTACCCGAGCCAACTGAATGTTACACAAAATCCACAGTCACAAATAATGAACAATCAAACTTGTAAACCAACAAGCAATAACACATAGTTCATTTCACAAGACTGATAAAAGGACCCTTAGACATTCCTAAATTATTCCCTAAGCATGAAACTCATACACCACTTAGATAAATGTACACAAACATACAATGCATACATGAGTCAATAACCATCACCTACCTCAAAATATTCCAAGCTCTATTGAACCTGAGCTTTACCTTTTTTCGGATCCCTTGCTTGTTCTTGGTCTAGAAACAAACGCACAAGAACTATAGTCAATTAACTGGCTAAATTATCCGAATTATGCAAAATCCCAATTCCAGGCCAAATCATGATCATTCCACCCCTTTCCTGGGATTTTCTACCATTAATTCACGTAAATTCATCATTTTTATAGATACCTTTAGAGAATTATGGCTAAGTGATCATCATCCATCATCAATAATCAAGACCCAAGAACTCTAGCACCCTAGAATCCCCCTTTTCCCCGGATTCTTCCATTCCTAGGTCATTTCAAATCTTTCTCCATGTCCACCCCTAGCAATGCTAAAGCGTAAGAAAGATAGTACAATGGTTGGGGAGTAGAAACCTTACTTTTAGAAAGAAAAATGGTGTAAAACTGATGGAAATCGCTCAAAATCGCTCTCTTCTTCTCTCAAAACGTCTTTGTTGAAAACTAACTATTTAGGGGAAGTTTCTGCATTAAATCCTATCACTCTCCGCTATAGCAGTTTTCTCTGCTATAGCGGTACCACCATAGCGGATTTGACCTCTATGGCGGAGGCTGACCGATGTTGACTTCCGCTGTAGCAATATTTTCTCCGCTACGGCGGAGGTCTCTATGGAGGTGTGTCAACTGCTATGGTGGTTAACACGGGACAAAAAATTATAAAGTCCCTCAAATTGCCCCATTTTACAATGCACTTATTTTCTTGACATCTCGGAACAACCCCTTCACGTTAACCTCGATACCGGGAGTTCTACTTATCCGAATTTAATTACTAAAAGCCCCCCGGACTCCTTTATGTCTTAGCTAAATGGAAAACTAGCTCAATTTAAAACGCTTAACCCAATCCTTACCCAGATTTACCTAGACCATACCTTGCTCCAAAACCAGTCGAGACTAGCCTAGCCCAGAATTTCAAACTCCCCAACCCGGAGTTTTCTAACTCTAAAAATTAGCACGAATGGTTTACCCATAACGAAGAATTCGGTCGTTACACATATCTCCAAGGAGAAGTGAATATACAAATAACAATGCCTGAGGAACTTATCAGAGAACCTATTCATCTGAGCAGAGAATGAGACTATCAAGTTAGAAGAAAATTGAAGTTGTTCATGTGTTGCACCAGGATTCCTCGAAGAATTGCAATACAAGAGAATTCAGCTCAACAAGGAATTTGAAAGCTATATGAAGTGACTTGAAATTAGAGAACATCCTATGACTTCTACATAAAATTTTACATGCTCTTACACTTGTTTTATGTGTTTTAATGTTAGAATGTTGTTTTGTAGTTTTTAAAAGTCAAAATGACCAAAGAAGAAATGATAGAAAATTGTCAGAAATAGGGTGATATATGATCACATTTCCGATCGCATATCAAATGATGGATCACATATCAGGTCGTGAAAATATTCAGCGAAGGTGTCAAAAGGGTCCAACAGAGCTGATCAACATACAAAGCAAAATACAGCTGCATGGCATATATACAACCCATAATTAAAGAAGAAACGAAGAAGTCAAGAGAACCTACGATGGAACTTATGAACCAAAAATCAAAATATGGTCTGTAAGTCAATTGATGAAGCAAAACCGAAAAATCCTAATTAGCGATTAACTAAAATTATAAAGAAAATTCATAGAGAATAGATCAGTTTACGATCGAGAATTGGATCACAGATCGTGGAGACAATGTAGCTTTTATTTTTAGGATTCCAACTTTGTGGGCCATTATAAATAGTCTTTTTACATTTCTTTTGTATGAGAGTCAGCAAGTTAGTTTCTAGTTTTAGTTTTTGCACGTTAGTTGAGAGTTTTACAAGTTCTGAAGTTTTCTGTCTAGTTTCTTATTCTTTCAAGCTTTAATCTTCAAACTAAGTTTATGAATATTTTAACTTATATTCTTATTGCTTTTTTCATGTATAAATAGCTAAATTCTTTATTAAGGTTTTAAAACCCAATGCAGTTGTAAAGTTCATGAAGTTTGTGTGTGTTGAATGATATTAGGGTAGTAAAATATCAAAATTTTTCTCGTTCTTAATTATTAGTTGGTGGTTGTAAATATTAACATGTGCCATGATATCTTAATTTTTCTTTGAAAAGCAAATTATTATTTAGTAGAAGAAGTTTTGCACGAACTCGAGGCGCTAATTCTCATTTAATAAATTTTTATTAGGAATAATAGAATTTACTTGGCATAATTGATCACTCTTATTTGAATAACACATATAATTATGGAAAAATCATATGGACATAAATCATTTACTCTTGAAAAATATTCAGTGATGGTGCTGGGACGAAGTGCAAATCTAAAACTCGAATATCTGTAATGACATGAAAATCGACGAACAACGTAAATCATTGAGGGGACACAACTAGTCCTTTAATCAATATAGTTTTACATTCAAAGTTATTTACTACAATCTTTAGTCTTTTTTTTATACAAAATCTTTTCAACTCTTACAAAATAAAATTCGACTGTCAATCTAATTTTCATCCAATTAGTAAAGGTTTTCTCCTTATTTCCTATGAGATTCGATCTCAACCTTATTTGGGTTATTATATTTGCATACGATCACGTTACATTATATAAAGAGAACTTTGAGTCCATGGGGACTCTTTTTCCCTGCATTTTTGTTGGGCTAAGACCAACATCATTGTCAAATCAAGCCTTAGTCAAGTCCAAATCAAACTAACATGTGATGATATACATAAAATATACACAGGAAGGGAAGCTAATAGATAGGGTGTACAAAATGGAAAATGGGTGAAAGCCAATGTGATAGCAAGAGTCCAAAATTGGACTAATATACACTGATATGCAGTGATATACAGGATTATACAAGAAAACAAAGCTAATATATAAAAAATATACACTGATATATTAGCTGGTATACAAATAGGGAATGGGCCAAACCCCAATCTTCAACAGCAACAACAACCCAAGATCTGTGACTTTGAACTATTTTGGACTCAAAGTACGAAACATACCATAGTTAATATTACTTTGCTCTTATTTACTTTATCCTTATATAAAATCTTAACATTTAATTAATTTAAATGAATTTCATAAGAGTTTTCATTTTATTTTATCCTTGTTCATTTCAATTCCTTCTCTACTCTCTCAAAGTCGCTTTACTTAATTTTATTTATTAAAAATCGAATAAGTTCTGAACTTGTTTCATTTCCTTAAAATAATTTTTAGATAATGAAGGCCTTTTTCCTTTTGAATTAGAGTCAAAAAAATTTCACTTCAATTGTTTTTTCAAATAAACAAAGAAGTTTATTCTATTAATATTTTCTTTGAGTTAATTAAAAAATGAGGTTTCAACTTCCCTTTTACTTAAATCATTATAATTGTTTCAAAAGTCCTTTATTTCCTTAAGTTATGTTTTTAAGGAATTTGAAATAAATCATTCTTTCAAAATTAGCTAAATTAAGTTTGTCAAGAATTTTGGTCAACTATTTTTATAGATGTTCTTAAATGCCTTGAAAACCATTTTTATAGACGCGTCTCTTCAACTCACTGTTTCGGTGTCCTTTAGGTTGTGTACGGCCGCACAAGCCATCGCACAATCTGTCACGACACAACCTACCGGGCCATGCGAGCGCCTACTCTAATCACCTAGATAGACGAACCCTTACCACCCAACCAATAGGTAACATGCGGAAATTACGGTAAAACCTTAGTCAAAATAATTTATACATGAGAAATCTCTTGTTACAAACATGTTCAGGAAAGTAAATGACTTAACACTTGCGGAAAACTTTTACAACATTTTAAACCCCTCCCTAGGATCTAGTCTAAATAGGTACAAGAGCTTCTACAAGATGACACAAGAGATAAAAGACCCAACTTCCGCCATGGAATCGAAGACATAAGTTGCTGGAGACCCTCATCGCCGTTAACCTATGAAACATCACCAACCTGCAACCAGACTATACAAAAAAGGTATAGCAAGAGTAGAGTCAGTACAAATACACGTACTGGTAGGCATCATCGGTCCACCCGAATCCACTCCTATCATCATATAAGAAAAATAGGAAATACATGACCGAAATTAAATAACTTGGTTTAAACCCCCATGTTCTTCCGCTGCCAACTCCCTCATTCTCAAGGCTTCCAAGTTACACTAACCGTAGACTTCCTAAGCCTTACCTTATCCCCGACTTCCCAAGTCACCTTACCCTTTGCAGATGTCCACGTCCATACCTGGATTACCCTTCCCTTACCTAAGTCCACTGTTCTAACTATCCCTCTGACTTAGCCCGGCAAACTGCCCAACTCAACCACTTATACTCGTAACATTTCTCACCAAGGTCCAACCCTCCACGGATCTCTAGTAAACCCTCTAATAAAAGTACAATATCCAGGACCACAATCCCAGACTCTCAGTCTATCCACCACATGCAATCCATCCAGCAACCCTTGCTACGATTAATGACAACCCTAGAGTTATCTCTAATCCCCTTATTGTACATGACCCGGACCCTCCAAGGATCTCCTTAACCACACCCAAGTGCCCAACCTTCTACCTCGGTCTACACCAAGACCAACCCTTAGCTCAGCAATCATAATTAACCCCTGGCCGCCCTTAATACTTTTATTGACAACAACTCCTAAACTTAAGCCTCTTCCACATAGTCCGGACTCACTCCGGGATCCCCCTTCTAGACTACACACATGTACCTTGAAATCAACCCGGCCTAAACCAAGACCA
This sequence comes from Jaltomata sinuosa, assembly GCA_003996215.1. Taxonomy (NCBI): domain Eukaryota; kingdom Viridiplantae; phylum Streptophyta; class Magnoliopsida; order Solanales; family Solanaceae; genus Jaltomata; species Jaltomata sinuosa. The sequence continues at coordinate 82,258 of QJPP01003237.1, read as the reverse complement.
ACACAATAACGATGAACAACCCGGCCTAAACCAAGACCAATCACAGCAGTTATATAAAAAATTCGGCCACTCAAGGACCACCAATAATAACACCTTTAACTAGACAACCCGGTCCAATCACGAAACCAATACCAAGTATCACATTCAGTAAAACAACCCGGTCCACTCACAGAACCAATATCAACCAATGCAATACAATAGTCAATGAAATAATGCAAGATGCAATAAAGTAAACCCGTACCAGGCGTGGTACCCGTGCCAACCGAATGTTATACCCGTACCAGGTGTGGTACCCATGCCAACCATTTGTTATACCCGTACCAGGCGTGGTATCCAAGCCAACCAAATGTCAATGACTACAATTAATATATGAACACACACAACTTGTAAAACCAACAATTAAACCGTTCAATCAGAGACTGTAAACAGGAACCTAGATATTTCACACAATTTCCCTAAGCTATGTAATGCATACAATCACTTAGACATGAGTACATCAATATACACATTCACAGAAAATCATAAGCCATCACCTACCCCTTTTCGGGTACAACTACGAACCATCAATTCCCGTCCGAAGACTATTTCCCGGTTCACCCTTTTTCTTTTAACATGTAACTAGCGATTTCCCTTTTTAGATAAACACACAAGTATATGGCACACTTCCCTTTTCTAACCTTAGCCAGACCGCCACAAAGCCTCAAGCAATAAACATTCCTGAAACTCCACCTAGGAGCTTTCTATTCCCGTTTCCCGTGCTCCCAAGCACTTTCCCGGTTCCCCGAACCTTCCTGACACGCTAATCCCTCAACACATCATTTTATCATATCAATATGAATAAATTCAACACATAATAACATTCACAAGACCCGCCATTCCGTACATCCTAGAAATAACACAACCAATCCCGAATCTGCCAGACTCCGAACCCGGAGGCCTAAAATATGGATTCCTTGTTTCTACTATACAATAAGTATCGAAAGTAAACAGTTCTAACTACTCATGAAAACCTAGCCTACCTGGATGCCAACAGCTGATTTGATGCATTTCTAGCTCCGTGGTTGCGTTTCTGGCTGAACCATGATTCTGGAATCCGCTATTCGACGTCCCTTTAGCCATGGCCTCTCCTCCTCATGATTTCCTAGCCTTGGAGAAGCATGGGAGCGTTTTTGGAGGAACCCTCGTATGTTACCCAACTGAGGAGAAGAGACTTTTTAATAAAATCCCATCACATGTTATGTCTCCCGTAACCCCGCTTTAGCGGTCTGCCTTACCGCGACAGTGGTGCTGCTATAGCAGAACAATTACCACTATAGGGGTGTGACGTCAGCCCAGACTCTTTCCGGAAATCAGAATTTTTTTCATGATGTCACCCTATTTATTTCCAACATATTTTTAACCATTATCCAAAAATTTACAAAAATTGGGAAAAATTAACATAACGACGGACCCGGTCGTTACAACAGAGACCAATTTACCCATCGTTCATCTCCGAATGATCCCAAATCAAATCAAAGGAGAGACATTGACCCGAAACTCTTACCGTCCCAAGTGACCGCGCACTTATAGGACCTACGCAAGTTGTCGAACCTTCCCTTTACAAGTCTAACCGACCAAAGGTAAATCTATTATTACCTCATCCCAACGCAGAATTTATGATCCTTACAAGGACTATCACTCATGCCCCCATCCTGAGCACCCAAGAATTTTGGGGCCTCGTGTCATTTGGACTGAACAAAATTAAAAAGACACGGGAGAACATTTCCCTTACCATGACTGACTGGCTATCCGCTGTAGCGGATAATTTACTACCATAGCGGTCCCTCTATCACGGACAACCGACCACTATGGCAGTTGACAGCAGAATGAAATTGGGGAGAAATGGATTTCTCCCCTCATTCTCCCCACACTCCATTCAAAAACTACATTTTCTCTCCCGATCGTTCCACCCCCCACGTCGGAATTTCCAGGTAATGATCATAATCTCTCTCTCCCTTACTCTTTTGCACTAATTTGTACATGAGTGGGGTAGGATTTTAGGAACCTGTACTATATTTTGAAATGGGTTTTGAACTTGAACCCCCTTGGTTGGATTTCTATCGTATTCTCGAAGCGTGGATGCTTCCCTTACATTTACAATGCCTCCAAGGTGTTATGGGCGTAAGGATTATACTAATGTTGGCCAAAAAGGGGCCAAAAATGGTGGGGAAAGTGAAGGGTTGCTTCTTGAACAAAGTAGTGATTCAGGCAAATTTTAGGGGTTATTATGCCCAAATTTTTGTAGAAACTAGCAATGGGGCACTTTGGGTGGGTAGATCTGGTCTTGGAATGACAAAATCGGAGTTTTGGACCAAGGGGCGCCATTGATGCACCCCTTGAAGGTCTGGAACGATGAATACCGCTATAGCGGTAGGACTTTGCTGTGGCGGTCCTGTTACAACGGACATTTCACCGCTATAGCGGTCCCGCTATCGTCGATTCACCACCTGCAATAGCGGAAGGCCGTAAACCAGTGGCTTTCCCAAATCACACTTAGAAAAATTTTCCTCCCCCTTTTCATGTCCTATTACTCTCCTAACCCTGTTACCTTCCTACTCTTGCACGATAACACAATGGATGAACAACCACAAGCGCCTAAATACGATTATGAGTAATTCCCCGATGAAGCTAGTCGGGAAAGGCTCCGAGATTACTGAAAATTTAGCTTCTGCTATGAGAGAGGTTGCCGCATGACTGGGATAGATGGAAAAGCAGCTAATTTCCACCGCCGGGTCTGAGAGTTTGGGTGGTAAGGTTTACTAATGGCTCCTGCTCTAGTACTAACCGGCTGGGTGCGGGAGTTATATGCCATCCTTCCTACGGTCCGCTGGAGCGAGCCGAATCCTACTATCAGACTATGAGGGGTGGATGTTCCCGTGGATGCCTGGACCATCAATGAGGTGCTAGGGGTGCCCCACGTTTCCAATGCAACATACATGGCTAAGTCCTAGATGTGGGACATGACCTGGTTGAGAGATACTCTTGTGGACCCCACATCCAAGGACAAGGTGTACTGGGTAAGCCCCGAGGGTATTACTAGCGCCTATTTCTCCTCCAAGGCTAGGATGTGGCTGAATTTGGTGTCCCGGAGGATCCATCCATTGGGAAATCAAACCGACGTGACCTATGCTCGAGCTTTGGTGATCGCTTGCGCCATGCTGGGGATTATTATGAATGTGGGGGAGCAGATCATCTCAGAATGGAAGAGCTTCTATACTGGCCCCAGGAAAGGCCCTTATTTACCTGGGCTGGTTTCAGAGCTGTGCAGGTAAGCTGGTGTGCCTCACGACCACACCAATGTAGAGGTGGCCATGGATGAGCCCTTTGACCTAGTCTGGGTGAAGGACATTTCCAAGAAGAAGAGGAAGGTAGGTGAGGTAGGGAGTAGTCAACCGGTGGAGGAGGCCGGCGATGATGATGAGGAGGATGATACCCCTGCCCCTTCCCAGTCCCAGCCCCCGATCTCTAGAGCCCAGCTGGAGGAGAACCTAGTAGCTGTCTGGAGGTTCATGGAGGATCCTAACGCTGGCGGTGCAGCCCCTCACCCAACCACTCAGGAACTTGCAGCACTCCGAAGGGAGTTAGAAGAGGAGAAAAGGAAGAGGCGCTCCCGGGACCGTATGTTTGCCCGGATGTGGAAGACCATAAAGATCATGTTCTCCTGTGTTTCCCCTGGTCAGGATCTCCCCACCCTCGAGCCCGAGGACGTGCAGGAGTTCCCTTTCCTGAGCAAGGATGAGGCCTAGGACTCCCCCCTTTTATACTGATAATTACTGTTGGTTTGCCCCCGTTTAGGGTCTGTTTCAGACAATCTTTCCCCTTCCTGCATATGCTATATATATATAGAACTGCTTTTTCTTGGTTTATACAGTGGTTTTGGTGATTTATGCTTGTTTTTATCTTGTCCCCGGAAGGGACCAAAAATAGGGGAAAACAGAGCAGCTCACTGCTTCGGTGACCTCCGCTTTAGCTAAAATGATTGTTCTTTGTGGCTTGCCTTTTAGTTTTGCTGAAAATCCCGGTTTTGTTCATTATATTCAAATAGTGTATAATCCTTCTTTCACAGGTTTTTCAAGAAATACTATTAAAAAAGCTATTTTTGATTATCAAGGACAACATGTACAATATCTTCGTTGTTTATTTAACTATAATACTTGTAGAATGGCTATCACTTCTGATATGGGTCGTAGTTCTAATGGTAACGATTATTTCACTATTACTGGTCATTGGATTGATGAAAATTGGAACATGCAAAAAAGAATTTTAGGTTATAAATGTTGTGAAATGCTGAAAACCGGTAGTTACATAGCTCAAACTATTATAGATGTTTTACAATTTTATGGAATTTGTAATAAAGTAATTAGTGTCACCCTTGATAATGCTTCTAATAATACAAATGCTGTTGATAAACTAAAACCGACCATTTGCCCTATTTATAATGATGGTTTTCATATTAGGTGTGCTGCACACATATATAATTTAATTGTTAGAGATGGTATAACAATGTATAATAATGGTTGTATAAAATGTGAAGTTGCCTGCCATTTTATTTTTAAATGTCAAGTAAAGTCTAGGCGTGTAGAGTTTGAAAATCGGTGTCGTGAATTAGAACTCCCCCTAGAAAAATTCCAAAAACAGTGTCTACTAGATGGAATTCTTTATATGAAATGCTTAAAGTTGCTTATGAATATAGAAAGCCTTTACAAATGGTTTGGAATGCTCACAATTCAGATATTGATTATAGAATTACTGACACTGATTGGAAAGAAGTATATGAACTTAAAGAATTTTTAAAAGTTTTTTATTTAGCTATAAAACAAATATCTGGACTTTATTATCCAACTATTTGTTCAGTTTTACCAAATATATGTGCTATTTCTGATAAATTTTTTCAATACAAAAATATTCCACGGTTTAAAGATTCTATTAATGCAATGATTAAAAAATTTAGAAAATATTTTATTCCTATTCCTCAAATTTATTTAACTGCTTGTTTATTAAACCCAACTTACAAAGAAATAGGTGCATCACGAATGGTTGAAAGAATATATTCAAATTTAGATATTTTAGAGATTATATATCAGCAAAGTATCCAAGGTGACGAAGTTGCCGAAGAGGACAAAATACCTAGTTTGTCCGATGTTAAAGATAGCATAAGAATTGAAGCTAGAAAATTGTATGACTTGTATAATTCTAGTAGAATAAATGATGAAGTACATAATGTAGAACCTTCAAGTTCTAGGCGTAGATATTCAAATGAAGATGATATTGATGATATGATGGAAAATTATCTTGGTCTTACTTCTAATGAAAGGAATGATTTTGATGAATATCTTAATCAGGGAATGGAAAGCATTAAGGATGCACAAGGCAAACCTCAACTTTTGGAATGGTGGAAGACTCGCGGCAAGTCATTTCCAAAACTTCAACCGGTGGTTCGAGATTTGCTAGCTATTCAAGCATCTTCAGTAGCTTCGGAGGGCGCTTTTTGTGCAGCAAGATATCAAATTGGGGAGCATAGGTATTCATTAGCATCAGACAGCTTAGAGATATCGGTATTGTTTAGAGATTGGATCAATGCCGAGCGAAGGAATTATAGGCGTCCTAGTTTACCTGTCCAATTTGAATATGATATAGATAATATTTTGGTAAATTCTAGTGAAGACGACATGGATGCATTGGAGGATCAAGCACAACAACCACTTCCAGAAAATATTACCAGAGAATTGTTAGAAACTCTACGTCAAGACTATTTTCAAGGATTCAAATATTAGTATGATAGTTCGAGGCCTAATTCAAACAGAACCCTTCCTAGAAGGTGGCTGCGTAGATTAGGTCCTCTTCTAATATTTGTAATACAAATTGTATTATTTAATTTTTATGAATAAAATTATAGGTTATTCGCCTTGATTTTTTTTAATTATTGTCTTCAATTTAATACAAGTCTTTTTTATATATTTCAATTTTTAAATGTTTCAAACTTAAGTTACAATTTGAAATTTAAAAAAGTTTAACAAATGAAAGTTTGATATAGTTTAAAAAGTTTCAAACTTAAGTAAGTAAGTTATTAAGTTAGTTATAGTTTAAAAATTTAAATTTAAACTTTTAAGACTTAAGACTTAAGAGTTTAAAAAGTTTTTAAGAGTTTAAAATTTGAAATTTAAAGTTTTAAACTTTTAAAGTTTAAAATTTAAACTCTAAAAAAAGTCTAATTTATTAAGTTATACTTTTAAAAGAAATATAAAATAACTTATATATTTTGAAACTTTTTCAATTATTAATAACCAAATTTTAATTTAATTAAAATTTTTTTAAAAAAGAGCGGGACCCGGTATACCGGTCCAGTCCCGGTCCGGTACGGTCCTGGTAGGTACCAGACCGGGACGAAAAGCCAAAAATTCCCGGTACAACCGGTACCGGTACCGTCCCGGTTCCCGGCCAACCGGCGGACGATTACTCCGGTACCGGTCCGGTTCTGGTTAATACCGGTCCGGTCATACCGGTACCGGTCCCGCTGCTTGCCTTAGGCACCGAACGCATTAGATTCAACATAACACGCACTAAAGTACATCAAAAATTATAAGGGGTTCACAACAATCACTTGTTTTCCGGCATCGCCTTCCCGCCATTACACACTAATAACCCTCTTGTTCCCAACCAAAATTTCGACTGCCCTAAACCTGAAGCTTCCCTACAGTCCCTGTCACCAATCCCTTACCATCTTAACCTATGATAAGCCCTTTTAATATGTAGTACCCCTTTTTCAAATAAAGACAATTAACAGACTACCACAGTCTAAGGCACACAACCTTTTCCACTTATGGACCTTCCGTAGACTCTGCCTGCACACCAATTGAAAATTCCACACACATTCCAATCAAGTCACATAAGCTTGTACACACAACAATTTAAATTTTCAAGTCTCAACACAAGCAAATTATGACAAAATCAATTCACAAGTTTCACCTTCGTTGTACCATGGATGGCCATTAACCAGTTATCCATGCTTGTCAAAGCCTCTCAGGCCATATACCAATTGGAACCTTCCTGGTTCCAATTCCTCTTGCTTGTCCTATCATAATAGAGGTACATAGACCTCCCTTAGCTTGTTAAGATACCAATTGGAATCGAGAGATACCAAAATTGGACTCAACCCATAAAAGCAAGTACGAACCGCAAGAAAGAATGAAAGAAGGGTGACGATTCTTAGAATGCCTTATAGTTCCCCAAAGATTAGATGTGGATGTCAACACACCAATCCGTAGGACCCTATTCAACATTTTTCTCTTTTACTGGGAGACCGGTAACCTAGGCTATGATACCATCTGTCATGACCCAACCTACCGGGCCGTGCGGGCGCCTATTCTAATCACCTAGATAGATGAACCCTTACCACCCAACCAATAGGTAACATGCGGAAATTATGGTAAAACCTTAGTCAAAACATTTTATACATGAGAAATCTCTTGTTACAAACATGTTCAGGAAAGTAAACGACTTAACACTTACGGAAAAGCTTTACAACATTTTAAAACCCTCCCTAGGATCTAGTCTAAACAGGTACAAGAGCTTTTACAAGATGACACAAGAGATAAAAGACCCAACTTCCGCCATGGAATCGAAGACATAAGTTGCTATAAACCCTCATCGCCGTGATCCTATGAAACATCACCAACCTACAACCAGACTATACCAAAAAGGTATATCAAGAGTAGAGTCAGTACAAACACATGTACTGGTAGGCATCATTGGTCGACCCGAATCCACTCCTACCATCATATAAGAAAAATAGGAAATACATGACCGAAATTAAATAACTTAGTTTCCACCCCCATGTTCTTCCACTGCCAACTCCCTCATTCTCAAGGATTCCAAGTCACACTAACCTTAGACTTCCTAAGACTTACCTTATCCCCGACTTACTAAGTCACCTTACCCTTCGCAGATGTCCACGTCCATACCTGGACTACCCTTCCCTTACCTAAGTCCACTGTTCTAACTATCCCTCCGACTTAGCCCGGCTAACTGCCCAACTCAACCACTTATACTCGTAATATTTCTCATCAGGGTCCAACCCTCCACGGATCTCTAGTAAACCCTCTAATAAAAGTGCAATAGACAGGACCACAATCCCAGACTCTCAGTCTACCAACCACATGCAATCCACCCAGCAACCCTTGCTATAATTAATGACAACCCTAGAGTTACCTCTAATCCCCTTATTGTACATGACCCGGACCCTCCAAGGATCTCCTTAACCACACCCAAGGGCCGAACTTGCTACCCTGGTCTACACCAAGACCAACCCTTAGATCAGCAATCATAATTAACCCATGACTGCCCTTAATACCTTTATTGACAATAACTCCTGAATTTAAGCCTCTTCTACATAGTCTGGACCCACTCTGGGATCCCCCTTCTAGACTACACACATGTACCTTGAAATCAACCCGGCCTAAACCAAGACCAACACAATAATGATGAACAACCCGGCCTAAACCAAGACAAACACAATAATGATGAACAACCCGGCCTAAACCAAGACTAATCACAACAGTTATATAGAAATTTTCGGCCACTCAAGGAGCACCAACAATAGCACCTTTAACTAGACAACCCGGTCAACTCATGGAACCAATACCAAGTATCACATTCAGTAAAACAACCCGGTCCACTCACAGAACCAATATCAACCAATGCAATACAATAGTCAATGAAACAATGCAAGATGCAATAAAGTAAACCTATACCAGGCGTGGTACCCGTGCTAACCGAATGTTATACCCATACCAGGCGTGGTACCCGTGCAAACCATTTGTTATATCCGTACCAGGCGTGGTACCGGAGCCTACCAAATGTCAACAACCACAGTCAATATATGAACACACACAACTTGTAAAATCAACAAGTAAACCATTCAATCATAGACTGTAAACAGGAACCTAGACATTCCACACAATTTCCCTAAGCTATGTAATGTATACAATCACTTAGACATGAGTACATCAATATACACATTCACAAAAAATTATAAGCCATCTCCTACCCCTTTCTGAGTACAACTACGAACCATCAATTCCCGTCCGAAGACTATTTCTCGGTTCACCTTTTTTCTTTTAACATGTAACTAGAGATTTCCCTTTTTAGATAAACACACAAGCATGCAACATGCTTCCCTTTTCTAACCTTAGCCAGATCGCCGCTAAGCTTAAAGTAATAAACATTCCTGAAACCCCACCTAGGAGCTTCCTATTCTCGTTTCCCGTACTCCCAAGCACTTCCCCGGTTCTCCAAACTTTTCTGACACGCTAGTCCCTTAACCCATCATTTTATCACATTAATATGAATAAATTAAACGCATAATAACATTCACAAGACCCGCCATTCCGTACATCCTAGAAACAACACAACCAATCCTGAATCTGCCAGACTCCGTACCCGGATGCCTAAAATATGGATTCTCCATTTCTACTATACAACAAGTACGAAAAGTAAATAGGTCTAACTACTCATGAAAACCTAGCCTACCTGGATACCGGCAGCTGATTTGATGCATTTCTGGCTCCGTGGTTGTGTTCCTGGCTGAACCGTGATCCTGGAATCCGCTGTTCTGCATCCTTTAGCCATGACCTCTCTCTTCATGATTTCCCAGCCTTGGAGAAGCATGGGAGGGTTTTTGGAGGAACCCTCGTATATTGCCAAACTGAGGAGAAAATACTTTTTAATAAAATCCCGTCACAGGTTCTGTCTCCCGTAACCCCGCTATAGCGGTCCACCTTACCGCGACAGCGGTGCTGCTATAGCGGAACAATTATCGCTATAGGGGTGTGACATCAGTCCAAACTCTTTTCGAAAATCAAAATTTTTCCATGACGTCACCCTATTTATTCCGAACATATTTTTAACCATTTTCTCTAGATTTACAGAAATCGGGAAAAATTAACATAACGACGGACCCGATCGTTACACAATCGCAGGCAGAAACGATCACTTACTAATTTAGTTGTGCTACTGATGTGCAGCCGCCCAAGTCCATATGCAGACCGTGCAAGCTTCAACACACATCTAAAGTAGTGCGACTTTTCAGAACCATTATTTCTTTTCTGAAGTAGTACTTGTTGTCTATAAATAATTGATTCTTTCTCAGATATTGATTACAAATTTTCTGATCTTCTACATGTCTTCTTAAAATTTCAAGTGTGATTTATTGCCGCTGAGTGAGTTTGTCGTTCATCAGCATTTGAGGTACTACTATTCTGATGAAGTAAATCATTCTATCTTAGGAGAATATATTCCATAACCTCGGGTACTTGAGGGTAATAATTTCCTTAAGAACACATTGTGAATTCAGTTGGCTCGATTTATCTCTTTTTATTTTTCTTTATTATTTTCTGAGATAGTTTGAACTTTATTTTGTTGTTCATATTTATTTTGAATAGAGATATTGAATAACAGTTGTAGTAGAGAGTCTTGTATGATTTACTTGAGGACAAGAAAAGGCTTTAAGTTGGGGGTGTAAATGTTTCTTGAAATTAGAGTAAATCCTATGTCTTTACTTGAAGTTTTACATGTTTTATACTTGTTTTTATGTGTTTTAATGTTAGAATATTATTTTATAAATTTTAGAAGTCAAAATGTCCAAAAGAAGGAAATGATTAAAAAACTGCCAAAATGGGGTAATGTACGCTCGCATCTCCGATCACAGATCAAATCATCACATATCAAGTCATAAAAATATTCAGAGAGGGTATCAAAAGGACCCTATAAAGCTAATTAATATCTGAAGAAAAATACAGATGCATGTTTGATATACTACCGCAAATAAAAAAGAAGCCAAGCATTCAGGAGAGCCTATCATTGGACTTACGAACCACAAATCATAATATGGAATGTAAGTTAATCCATGAAGCAAAGTCTAGAAATCCTAATTAGCTATCAACAAGGACTGCAAAGGAATTCATGGACTGTATATCAGTTTATGATCGTGAATTGGATCGTAGTTATGATAGTAAAGTAGTTTGTTATTGTAACGACCTGTTCAGTCATTGTAGTAAAGTAAGGACATAAGTACCTAACAACTCACAACCTAGAGTAAACTTTGATAAAAATATAGTGTTTGGTGCCTTAGAGATGGTTGAAGTCTTGTGGTTCATGTAATGATAATGAGAATTCTTTTTATGGATAGTTGACTATCGTAGAATCCCATAAAAAGTTTCAGAACTGAATTCAGGTTCATAAAACTTTGGATATGATAGTTGCCACATCATAATTAATCTGTGATGTCCCTAAAATAAAGTATTTTGTGAAATGAGGGCCTAGGGCAAGAAATCAAAATTCATTGCCATGAAGGGAAGCTTCATTGCGGTGAGCCATCACAATGAGCTGATTGATACGCCCAAATTACACCTCCTTTTAGAAGCATAAAGCGGTTGATGTTCAAATATAAAATCCAACGAAGGTTGGGGCCGATCCCACAGGGAATATGGTAGGACTAGGGTCAACTATATTTGTTCACGCTCTTAGCCCTTTATTTCCCTCAAAAGGGAAAATTTTAAGTAACAGTTAATGTTTATAAATTATTAAGTAACAAGTAGTTAGCAAGTATCAATGTTGTTGTGATTCAGAGAGAAGATGGACTAGGATTGTGTAGGCATTGTACTAGCAATCTATTCTGGCGCTTTGCATGCAAGATAGGTAAGTTAGGTTCACCTATATGGTCGGTACCCTATATAGATGAATTTCACCAAGCAACTTGGTCCGTATACGGGTGTATGCTTTACTAACCCTTACCTTTGATCCCAGATTAGCTATTTCCGGACAAGGTCAAGCTATTAAATGAGGGTTGATAGCCTCAAATCTCTGTTGTAACCAACCTTTTTCCCATTTTTTACCTCCTTGGTCTAGGAAGTAAGAATAAAGAGAGTTCTAATGTTTGCAATCGTTAAAAAACAATCAAAGCGAAGGGAAGAACAATACATGCATAAACACCATCCTAGAATTGCTAAGTACTTTGCCTACTTTAATTTGTCAATCTATCATGGTTCCCACAACCCTAGTTATGGATTTAGCTACTCATGTTCATAAGCAAGCAATCAGAAGTTGTTGAAGTATTCATGATCATATACTTACAAGAAGAAGTAAAGAAATCCGGAAACTTGAATAAGTGAAGAAGAAATCAAGAATCAAGAACTATGAATGTGTTTATTCAAAACCAAGAACAAATTAATACTAAGTGTTTATGAATATGTTTCCTACAAAATATCGAGCATAAAACATTAAAGAAAACCTTGAAAAAGTATTTATAGACAGAAGAAATCCTATCCTAAATAAACAAGGAAAACTTGAATCGACAACTTTCACAGACACAATCTTCGATCCTTGGAAACTTCTACGGCTTGTGGAAGGTCCTATTGAACTTCAAAGCTTTTGTCATGCTGCAGGTTCACTTCCACGAGTTTATTCTATGGTTCATGGATTTATTTATGGCTCGTGGATTGGCCTCGTGGAACTCAGAGTGTTTGTGTTCTTGCAACTTTTTCTTCTACAAGTTCCATCTATGGCATATAGAATGACTCATGACTCGTGGAATGGCCTCGTGAATCTTAGACTTTTTTGTCCTCCTCTGATCAGGTTCCATGGACAGGAATTACAACTCATGAAAAATTCCACGATTCATTGAAACCTCTCGTAAAACTCAGGCTTCAGGCACCATCTGCAGTACTCTTTCCACGACTAACTTTCACGACTCGTGGAAGCAATCACGACTCGTGGAGTTGAGTTGTAGAAGTCAGTTTCAGCCAAATTTGTAGTGTTTTTCTATACTTAGTCTCTGAACCATGTTTTCCTGCACAATACTCAAAAACACATCAAATCTACTAAAAATTGCTAAAGAACATACTCCAATTCCAAGTTTTAAGCGTCAAAAGTGTCGCAAAACCACGACACATCAACACCCTCAACTTAAAACTGTTTCTTGTCCTTAAGAGACAAAACAAAACTATTCTATAATGATGCTTGAGTAAATGAAAACTAGGAACTACGACAGACATATGATTTAACAATTCTGCTCACAACAAATATCCGCCTCCTTTTCAGTACAAAACAAGTGCACAAGTTCCATATATCAAGACAACACAAAAGGATCCATGGATGACATTACGATATCAATAGGCGACCTAGCATACACAGATGAAACTTACCCTAACAATCAACAATCAATGTTACTCTAGTGCCCTCACTACAAATAAGTCCCAATCACACAATAATACATTCAATATCTGGGACTGAACTAGATCACTCACACTCATAAAAATATTCAAGCACTGCATGCACAATACCATAGGCTTGCCCTTATTTTCTATGCCTCGGTTTTTGAACAGCTGGGCTAGGATCATTATAGGACTCTACTCGACTTGTAACGCAGGTTTGGGGATAGGTATTCTATATTTGGAAGATAGTGACTACGCCCTCCTTGACACTATGCTATGTTTCTTCCACTATTCAGACCAACCTTTTCTTTCCTCCCTTTTTCTCCCTTTTTTATTCTTTCTTTTTCATCAAGTGATGGGTGCGGATTTTATTTTAGACTCGACTTTTTCATCATATTTTTTTCTTTTCTCTTTTTTTTTCTTCTTTTCTCTTTTTTTCTTTTTTCTAACACATACTCCCCACCCGTTATATTCCTTTTAATCACTAATCTATTCTTTTCATATCCCATATTTCTTACTTACCTCCACAGTAGCCACCCTCAACTTAGGCGATTTGCCTAAGTTTAGGTACACAATGTCCAAGGAGGGATCAGGGCCAAACTAAGGGTTCATAGAAAACAGGGAAAGTGATTAGGCTAAACAACAAAAAGGATCAATTTCAGCACAAAATCAGGGATCAAAGGAAATTCAATTCATTTGGGCAGTCAATTAGGCTAAGTGGACTATTTTAAGAATGGCCTATGATCCTTTCCTAACCAACTATCCTACAGCCTAGGAAAGACTAACCAGGCAAGTTCTAGATTGGCACACAGTGCAAGAACGGTATGAATGCAACTCACACACACATGGCACATAGTACAACAATCAAATGCTAACTATCAGGTTCATGCTCTACCTTAAGCCATTCATCAAATCGATTAACATAATGTCATGCACAAACCCAAAACAGTCAGTCTATCAAAAACGGACAATCATGTCACACAAAATTTTGAGGGATCTCCATTTTTTCAATCAAAATCAAGTTCTAAATCAGGCCATAGACTGCTCTAAGTTCCTATTCTTTTTTACCTACACACAACCTATCTAAACATGTAGGTTCGACAAAAATAAAGGTCCATGGGGAAAGAACACAACAAGAAAACCCCACGGAATTGGATAATCAGTGGTTCCCTCTATGGGTTTCCTCCCAAGTAGCGCTTGATTTAACATCACGACACAAAGTGGGTGTCTTGTCTACTCAGACTTTGCCAAGATACCCATTAAAATACGAATGGATACTACCCCCACCCCACTAAAAAGTAATGTGCATTTCCCTCAATACATCAAAAAAAGTAAATACGCAGGGAGGCAGGAACATACCTGTGGTGCCTATATGGACGGGGCCAATGATATGGCACCCATAGCAATGTTAGTGGTAGCAGTGGTGGCCATCACACTTAATGGATCAGTAATAGGAGGGACAATAGTAGATTCCCTCCCAATAATGACAGACTCTGGAATCCCAAGAACAGAGGATGTGGCTTCTCCAACCACTATAGCCAAACTAGTAGACTCACCCTAAAGTCTCTGCCGCTCTGCCTCCTCACGAATGTGCATATCATCTCGGGATTGTTGCAAGATAGTAGCGGTGTCATTTTTCAGCCTCTTAGGGTCTTCCCCCACCTCAGAAGTATCCTCAGTGCGCACCCCCTTTTCTCTAGCACCCGAGAGCACAAGCTCCTCCTCAGCAAACAAATTAACCACCTAGCACAGAGCCAATGGGACCACAATGGAAATAAAAGGCATAACAGGGGTTTGGATAGTGTCTATAGATCTGATCTCCTATCTGAGCTATGCAAACTCCTCCTATATATGACCCAAATCAGGGTTCTGTATATTCTGCAACTAAGTATTCACTCGGTGATCAAATACATCTACTCGCCTGGATATGTCATGAGCGACCCTATCTATCTTAGCCTGCACCCTAGCCTCGGTGGCTGCAACCGTGGACCTCACCCAAGGCTTTACCTTATCCAACAATTCATCCACTTACTTCTGGGTATTGGTCTGGAGCTCTATTAGATTATGGAGAAACTCCACAGAATTGGTAATCATACCAGAAGAAGCTTGGCGCTGGGGAATTATGGAAATGCCAACTGGTGGCTGGGAGGTCAAGGGCATAGAAGCTGAAGTTGAGACACTTTTGGAAACTACACTCACCCCTGTATCTGGAAAATCCAATGGATCTCTTGCTATCGAGGGTCCCTTAACCCTCACCATACCGACTGAAATAGAGGATGAAGCTCGCCTGTGAGAAACCGGGTTCGTAGCATCCTTTATCAACTCGACATCCTGCATCCGAGTGACCTCTATCAGATGGTCTATATCTAACATTCTCGGGACAATTAAATCCAAGAAAAGATGATGAATCAGACAAGGGAAGGGTAAGGTGGTGTTGTCTCTGAATGCCCGCTCATGAATCTCTTCCCTGATGTAGCGGGGAATATTAATTTCATATCCAACTATGATGTTGGCCACTAAGACTGCACGGTCAGGCATAAGAGAGTTGTCTGCCAGTGTTGGACAGAGGCAGAACCAAAAATAGCCCACCAAAACTTACCAATGAAGTTCAAAGATGCCTTTTGGATGTTGCCTCCATGAACCCATGTTACATCCTCACTATTTTTCAGCTATGTAGCCGACAACCTTTCTGAATAAATCTGCCTTCTGAGTCGAATCTCTCATCTTAGTTTTATCTTTGACCATTTTCATCCGATGGTCAAACTCAGCTGTGTCTATTGGAGGTGCATATTCAGGCCCCAACAGGAAGTGCTGAATAGTGCACTCAGATATATCAAATGGTGCATGTCGCACTATGACACTAGCAAGTGGGGGAAAGTCATGATACCTCTAGTTTGGCTAAAGTAGATGATCTCCTATGGATGCATAGGCAGCATAGAACTCCCTTACTATCTCTGGACAGTAGCTGCCTGGAGGCTCGGCCATCCATCCAAACTGGTACTGGTGAAAGTGGCATGAAGGTTTGGGATGGAGGCCAGACCCTCACTACAAATCCATGGCTCCTCAAATATGCCCCTCTTAGGCATACCTCGATCAGATAAAGCAGCACCCTCAATATGCCATAAGCGCATGCCCGGAACACATTATCTCCAATTTTCCCAGGCCTCAAGTGTCTGAGCTCCGTTTACCTCTGGTTGTGTCTGTGTCTCAGCTTCTTGAGTGGCTAGATTGGTGGAGCTCTTATCACCGGATGCTGACTTAGCATCGTCAGACTCTCTTTCTTCGGTCCCAGTTACGGTCCTAGTTTACTCTCCCAATTGCTATCACCCCAGTCTGACAACCCCTCTTCCTCTTCAGACTGAGGAGAAGTGGTTGATTCCTGTGGTGCAACTATGAGGGATATATGAAGTGCGACCTCCTCCTGTGATCCTTACCTCATTGTTTGAGGCACTATATTTGGGTCTGGCTGGATCTCATAGAGCTCCTCGGACCTACTCTTTTCAGCTTCTTCGGGCTCATCTATGAGTCTAGAATTGAAAAGATGAGGCCCTTTTTAACCTCCTTTACTATGCGGGTATTTACTCATCTTTGAGGTATTTTTCGATTGCATGGTACCTGAGTTCCATGAGAATATTTCATGACTCATGAATTGAACCATGACCCATGCTGTCTATTCATGGAAAAAGTCCTGCCAATTGGAAATCCCTCTGATTATTACGAGCCAAAACTATAACTCGTGATTATAATGACAGTTCATTGAACTGGCTCATGGAACCAGTCCTGCAGATGTCCAAAATCACCTAATTTCTATGACAAGTAACCACGACCCATGATTTGAACCACATATCATGGAACTTGATCGTAGAGTATGTTCTGTACTTGGTCATATTCACCTGATTTCCACGAGTAGTATCTACGACTCGTGGTTTGATTCACGATCCGTAAGTCTTGCTCGTGGAACCTGACTTACCACTTTTTCTGAGTTTATCTTATTCAGAACCTTTCCTACACTTATTCCTACACACATTACAAATATTAGCCTTAAGTGTCACGACACAACCCATTGTGAGTGGCAAACACCCAATCCCCGAATGAGAGAACCAATAGAGTTCCACCCTTGCCTAGACTAACAGCCTAAAACCAGCAAGAATCAAAGTAAACTAGCAATGAAAATAAGATCAACTACTCAAAAATTTATCATAATTAATTATCTGCGGAAAATCCCACCTAGGAACTTAAAATCATCGTACCAAACATCAATACCAAATCTAGAGTACGGGGATGCAACCCCAAACAAAATAAGAAATAGTTTTTAAGTCCGAACAAATGGACTAAAACTCTAATGATAATCCCAAGGTAGCTCGAATCGATAGCTCACCCTTGAAGATCAGAAACGTCGATGCTAAATCTGAGGTCTCGTCTCAGCCGCTGGAAGATTTCCTGTACTCACCAAAAGAAAGACAAGTGCAGTATCAGTACACTACCACTGTGTACTGGTAGGATCATCAGCCAGTATTCAAGAAAATAGTATATAAATAGTACGCAAAATCCAGTAACAAGTATGTCAAACATGCAACAAATATCACAGGCATTTCTAGACTACAGGTCTCTACCTAGCTTGTTACCGCATGCATCCATCTCTTACAGTTCTATTCCACCAACAAGAAACCATAACCACACCTTACCATCTTGCCCAGACCCACCCTGGAATCTCCTCTAGATAATACCACAAGTAATTGTTCAACCCGGCCTAAACCAAGACCAACTCAACAGTCATACAACAGTTCCCGGCCACTCAAGGATCACCAATCAATAGTACTTTTCAATAACAACCCAGTACACTCACGAAACCAATATTAAGTATCACATTAAGTAAAATAACCTGGTCCACACACGGACCAATAACAATCAATGTAATCCTAAAATCACCATGCAATATGCAATAAAGTAAACCCGTACCAGGCGTGGTACCCGTGCCAACTAAATGTTATACCCATACCAGGCGTGGTATCCGTGCCAACCATGTGTTATACCCGTACCAGGCGTGGTACCCGAGCCAACCGAATGTCAACAACCACAGTCAATATGTGAACACACACAACTTGTAAAGCCAACAAGTAAACACCATTCAAACATAGACTGTAAACCGAACTTAGACATTCCACACAATTCCCCTAAGCAATGTAATACACACAATTACTTAGACAACGAGAACAATGAATATACACATTCGCAGAAATACGAAAGCCATCACCTACCTCGAAATAATCCAAGCTCTATTCAACTCGAGTTTTCCCGCGTTCTGGATTCCTCTCGCGTTCTTGGTCTAAAAATAACACATAATACATACAATTAGCATACATGCCTGTACATTACCTGGATTATACCAAATCTCCAAGCCCCAGGCCACCCATGATCATTCCACCCTTTTTCCCGGGCTTTCCACCATTAATTCTCCTAGTCTTATCATTTTTTACGGACAAAACAGGAAATTAAACAACCTATGATCATTTTAATGTACTTAAATCAACACCCAAGAACATACATGTTTGGGAACCCCCTTCTTCCATGAATTCCATCATCCTTAGGTCATTCCAACCTTTCCCCAATTTCCCTCCTAGCAATTCTACCGCATTGGAAATGTATTACAAAGTGTGGGGAATGAAAACCTTACCTTAGGAATGATTTTTGGCAAAGGAATGAAGAAAATCGCCTGAAATTCGCCCAGCCACTCTCCAAAACAAACTTGTGAAAACTGAATGTTTTGAGAGCTGTTTCTGCATTAAAAATCCGTCGGCCCGCTATAGCAGACCCCGCTCCACTATAGCGGTCATCTGCTGCTATAGCGGTCTTAAGTGAGTTGACCTCTCCTTGACCACCGCTATAGCGGTAATTTCCACCGCTATCGCGCTTGAAAATGCTCGTCACAGACATAATGTGGAAATTTACCAGTTTTGGCCATTTCACAACACACTTGGTTTTCCCGATGCCTGAAACAACCCCTTCACGTCAAACGCGATTTCTGGGAGTTCTACTAACCCAAAAGCGATTCCGAAAAGTCCCTCAAAATCCATTATGTCTTGGCTAGGAGAAAAACTAGCTTAATCCAAGACACCTAAATCCATTTTTACCTGGATTTCCCTAGACTCTACCTCGCTCCAAAACTGGCCGAGGCTTGCCTAGCCCAAAATTTCAAACTCCCAAACCCGAAGTTTTCTAACTCTAACACTTGGCACGATTGGTCTACCCATAACAACAGACCCAGTCGTTACAACAGATACCAATTTACCCATCGTTCATCCCCGAATGATCAAACCCAAAATTACAGAAATAAAAGGAAGGAAGTGTAGTACTTGAATCCTCAAACAGTTGAGGGTACTTGTCCCGCATGTCCTTCTAGGTTTCCCAAGTGGCTTCCTCAATCGGATGATGCTTCCACTGAACCTTCACTATGTCAATCACGTTTGTCCTCAACCTCCGTACATCCCGAACAAGAATCAAAATGGGTTCCTCCTCATAACGAAGATCTTTATCAAAAGTACTTCATCCCACTTGATGATGTAGTCCCCATCCCCATGGTATCACTTGAGTAAGGATACATGGAATACCGGATGGACGCCCGACAAACTAGGTGGCAGTGCTAACTTGTAAGCCACTGGCCCCACAATCTCGAGGACCTCAAATGGACCAATAAACCGAGGGCTAAACTTGCCCTTCTTACCAAACTTTTAATCCCTTTCATTGGTGACACTTTCAACAACACTTGTTCACCAACCTGAAAATACATGTCCCGAACCTTGTGGTCTGCATACTCCTTCTGCCTGCTTTGAGCAGCCAATAACTTGGTCTGTATGCCGCTTACCTTTTCCTGCACTTCCTTCACTAAGTATACGCCCAAAGGCATCACATCACCTTCCTCAAACCACCCAACTGGTGATCTGCAGTTTCTCCCATACATGGCCTCGAACGGTGCTATATTAATACTGGAGTGGTAATTATTATTGTACGAGAATTCTCATAATGGTAGAAACTTGTCCCAATGACCATCGAAGTCTATTACACATGCTCTCAGCATGTACTCCAATACCTACATCGTCCTCTCCGACTGCCCATCAGTCTTAGGATGGAAGGCTGTGCTAAAGGTGAGTTGTGTACCCAACTCTTCATGTAACTTGCCCAGAACTTAGAAGTAAACTGCGTACCCCTGTCTGAAATAATGGATAGTGTCCCCCCATACAGTCTCACAATCTCCTTCACGTAGATCTTTGCCAAATACTATGAATTCTAATCTACCCTGACGGGAATGAAATGAGCGGACTTGGTCAGTCGGTCAACAATGACCCAAATTGAGTCATACTTCCCCAATGTTTTGGTAAGACCCACCATGAAATCCATGGCTATCCTCTCCCACTTCCACTCTGGAATTGGCATCCTCTGAAGTAGTTCTGTAGGTCTTTGATGTTCATATTTTACCTGTTGTCAATTCTGACACTTGGACAAAAATTACACTATGTCCCTTTTCATCTCGGGCCACCAATAACACTGCCTCAAGTTCCTGTACATTTTGGTTACGCCTGGATGGATCGAGTACCGCAAACCATGAGCTTCTGTCAGAATTTTTAGAATCATATCATCAACCCAAGGAACACAAATCCTCTCCCTGAAATGTAATACACCACCAGAGTCTATCATGACATCTCTGGACTCCCTGGATATTACCTTGCCTCGCAATTTACCCAGTTTCAGATCCTGAAACTGTTTTGCCTTTATTTCCTCTATGAAGGTGGCCTTGACCTCAATGCTGGCTAATAGGCCACCTTGATCTGAAACACCCAAATGCATGAACTTGGCCTCCAAAGCCCGAATTTCCTTAGCCAATGGTCGTTTGGATGCCCCCAAATAAGCCAAGCTACCCATGCTAATAGTGTTCTGGTTCAATGCGTCTGCCACCACATTAGCCTTACCCGGATGGTACTGAATTGTCACATCATAATCCTTCAATAACTCCATCCATCTCCTTTGCCTCAGATTCAAATCCTTCTGAGTGAAAATGTGCTGCAGACTGCGATGATCTGTGAATACTTCATAGTTGACACCATAAAGGTAGTGTCTCCAGATTTTCAAAGCAAAAACCACGCAGCCAACTCTAAGTCGTGAGTCGGGTAATTCCTCTCATGCACCTTCAACTGCCTGGATGCATAGGCTATCATATTCCTATCCTGCATCAACACAACACCTAAACCAGAATGTGAAGCATCACAGTAAACAACAAAGTCTTTACCTTCAACCGGCAAGGACAAAATAGGGGTTGTGGTCAAAAGTGTCTTAAGCTTTTGGAAGCTCTCCTCGCACTTGTAGGACTACACAAATGGTACCTCCTTTTGTGCCAACCTGGTCAGGTGAGTAGCAATAGAAGAAAAGATCTTCACAAACCTCCAGTAGTACCCCGCGAGCCCAACAAAACTTCTCACCTCTGTCACAGACCTAGGCCAGACCCAACTCTTAACTGCCTCAATTTTATGGGGATCTACCATCACCACCTTTTTCGACACCACATGCCCCAAAAATGCCACAGAAGTCAACCAAAACACACACTTAGTGAATTTTGCATAAAGCTTTTGGTACCTCAAGATGTCCAGCACAATGTGAAGATGATTAGCATGATCCTCCCTACTCTTAGAGTAGATCAAAATATCGTCAATGAACCCAATAACAAAAGAATCAAGTAGGACTTAAGCACCCCATTCATAAAAGACATGAATGCTGCCGGCGCATTGGTCAAACCAAATGACATTACTAGAAACTCGTAATGTCCATACCAAATCTGAAAAGAAGTTTTTGGAATATCCTCAGGCCTAATTTTCAACTGATGGTACCCCGACCTCAAGTCAATTTTTGAAAACACCGATGCACCCTGAAGCAGGTCAAACAAATCATCTATCCAGAGTAAAGGATACTTATTCCGGATGGTCACCTTGTTCAACTGTCTCTAGTCTATGCACATCCCCATGCTACCATCCTTCTTTTTCACAAACGAAACCGAAGCCTCCCAAGGTGAAGCACTGGGACATATAAATCCCTTATCTAGGAGTTCCTGTAGCTGAGTCTTAAGTTTCCTTAACTCTGTCGGAGCCATTCGATACGGAGGAATAGAGATGGGACGAGTGCCGGCTCCAAAACGATACAAAAATCATATGTTTCTGTCCGTAGGCATACCAGGCAAGTCCGCTGGAAACACCTCTACAAATTCGGAAACCACTGGAACTGACTCAATAGGGGGAGACTCCACAGTATCATCCCAGAGATGATCCAAGAAGGCTAGACACCCCCTCCCCACTAGCTTCCTATCTCGGACAAACGATATTATCTTAACTAGCTTGGGCCTGTATACACCCTCCAACTCTAGCCTATCCTTACCCGGAATTTCTAGAGTCACAGTTTTGGTGTTATAGTTTAACACAGCATGATACAGAGACAACCAGGTCATACTCAAGATAATATCAAAATCAGCCATATCCAGAATTACAAAATCTACCCAAGTACGTAACCCCACAATTACCACAAACAGTCATGATACATATGAGTCACAATCACCGACTCTCCAACCGGGTTAGATACATGGATAGGGGAATCAAGGATATCGCAATTCAAATCCGGACCCAATGCAAAACTAATAGACACATAAGAATATGTAGATCCTGGGTCAAATAATACTGAAGTCATTTTATCATAGACAAGAATAGTACCTGTGATCACTGTATTTGAGGCTTCCGCCTCGGTTCTACCTGGAAAAGCATAGCAAAGTGCCCGATCATCAATCCGGGCAACTTATCGGGCCGGCTGCGCCGTACCCCTGCCTGCGCCACCATTCCCTCGATCTCCCTGGCCTACCTAGAAATTACCACTTCTGCCTGCCGAAACCACTGCTCTAGTCTGCTGCTGACCCTGATTACTTGTCTGCCTATGTGGACACTCTCTCTTAAAGTGGCCCAACTCACCACAATAGAAGCAACCACGGTCAAAAGTAGGCCTGCTATATGATGTATATGATGCTCCCTGGCCTCTAGGAGCTGAAGACTGAGCTCCCTGATGACCACCTGTAGTAGCTGGCAGAGCTGACTGAATAGGATGGGCCGAGAAAGCCTACTGATCCTGGCCCCTGGAGTACGAACCACCAAAATTTCCCTCATTCTGGGGCTTCTTGGCTAAAGCCTTAGCCTGCCCCGCTTGCCTAACTCCCTCTATCTTCTTCACATAATCCACCACATCATTAAAACCTTTTCCTAAAGCAGTCATATGCACCGACAGTACCTGCAGTTTACTATTTAGACCCTTGATGAGTAATCGGACCCGTTCCTCCTCAGAACCCAACATTTGTGTAGCAAAATGAGACAATGCATGAAACTTAGCCTCATAAGCTGAGACCAACATACCACCCTGCTCTAAGTTCACAAACTCATCCTTCTTCCGGTCCCTCAAAGTATGGGGAACGTACTTCTCTAGAAACAATGCATGGAACTTCTCCCAAGTCAGTGGTGGTAGGATAGATGACCGACACTCAACATGAGACCTCCACCACTGCTTGGCATCACCCTGCAGCTGAAAAGTGACAAACTCAACCCCATGCTGACGTACAATACCCAACTTGTGAAACCTGTCATGGCAATCCAGGATGAACTCATAGGCATTCTTCTTGTCTGTACCCTGAAACATAAGAGGTTTCTGCTTAAGGAACTTAGTCATCATTTCATGCTCATTACCTGTCATCACTGGGCCTAGCATTGGCCTGAGGAGATCATTTGTGCCAGAAGCTGCATCCATTCTTGGCGCTGTAGTAACTGCTGGTTGAGTATCCAAGGCCTGATTTGCATAAGATGCAGGTATGGGTCCAGCACCAACCAACCCACTCAGAATATCCCACGCCTGCTTAAAAGCTTCCGGTGTCATAGTAGGAAGGCTTGCACCCCCAACTGGTGCGGCCTCCTCTTGAGCTCCTTCATCTTCCACAACCACTTCCACCTCTTCTGCCACAGGATCCTAAGGTGGGGGAGGGGTTGCCCCGCGAACCTCGGCCACAACTCGAGCTCCACCCCTGGCGGGTGTGGCTTTAGCGCGCCCTCTTCCCCTTTCCCTACCTCTTCCGCGGACTGCCAGGCCGGTTGGCCTTGCTCCATTATTCCTTGTAGTAACCATTTGTGGACAGAAGAGTGAATGAAGTTAGATGCCAATTTGTATCACCAGATACCAATTGGAATCGAGTTATAGCACGAAGTAAAAGAAGAAGAGATAGTTTTTCCTAATACCTTGTAGCCTCTCAAAGAAAAGTACGGACGTCTCCGCACCATTCTGCAAGACTCTACTAGACCTATTTGGTACAATGAGATCAACGAACCTAGGCTCTGATATCATCTTTGTCATGACCCAACCCGTCGTGAGTGGCACCCACCCAACCCTCGGATGAGCGAACCAATAGAGTTCCATCCTTTCCTAGGCTAACATCCTAAAACTAGCAAGCATCAAAGTAAACTAGCAATGAAAATAAGATCAACTACTCAAAAACTTATCATAATTAATTATCTGCGAAAAATCCCACCTAGGAACTAAAAGTCATCGTACCAAACATCAATACAAAATCTAGATTACGGGGATGCAACCCCAAACAAAATAAGAAATAGTTTTTAAGTCTGAACAAATGGACTAAAACTCTAATGATAATCCCAAGGTAGCTCTAATCGACAGCTCACCCTTGAAGATCGGAAATGTAGGTGCTAAATCTGAGGTCTCATCACAGCCGCTGAAAGATTTCCTGTAATCACCAAAAGAAAGACAAGTGCAGTATCAGTACACCACTACTGTGTACTGGTAGGATCATCAGCCAGTATTCAAGAAAATAGTATATATATAGTACGCAAAATCCTGTAACAAGTATGGCAAACATGCAACAAATATCATAGGCATCTCTAGACTATAGGTCTCTACCTAGATTGTTACCCATCTCTTATAGTTCTATTCCACCAACAAGAAACCATAACCACACCTTACCGTCTAGCCCAGACCCACCCTGGAATCCCCTCTAGACAATACCACAAGTAATTGTTCAACCAGGCCTAAACCAAGACCAACTCAATAGTCATACAACAGTTCCCGGCCACTCAAGGACCACCAATCAATAGTACTTTTCAATAACAACCTGGTCCACTCACGGAACCAATATTAAGTATCACATTAAGTAAAACAACCTGGTCCACACACGGACCAATAACAATCAATGTAATCCTAAAATCACCATGCAATATGCAATAAAGTAAACCCGTACTAGGCGTGGTACTCGTGCCAACCGAATGTTATACCCGTACCAGGCGTGGTACCCGTGCCAACCATGTGTTATACCCGTACCAGGCATGGTACCCTAGCCAACTGAATGTCAACAACCACAGTCAATATGTGAACACACACAACTTGTAAAGCCAACAAGTAAACACCATTAAAACATAACATGTAAACCTAACTTAGACATTTCACACAATTCCCCTAAGCAATGTAATGCACACAATTACTTAGACAACGAGTACAACGAATATACACATTCGCAAAAATAAGAAAGCCATCACCTACCTCGAAATAATCCAAGCTCTATTCAACTCGAGCTTTCCCGCGTTCCGGATTCCTCTCGCGTTCTTGGTCTAAAAATAACAAATAATACATACAATTAACATACATGCCTGTACATTACCCAGATAATACCGAATCCCCAAACCCCAGGCCACCCATGATTATTCCACCCTTTTTCCCGGGCTTTCCACCATTAATTCTCCTAGTCTTATCTTTTTTTACGGACAAAACAGGAAATTAAACAACCTATGATCATTTTAATGTACTTAAATCAACACCCAAGAACATACATGTTTGGGAACCCCCTTCTTCCCCAAATTCCATCATCCCTAGGTCATTCTAACCTTTTCCCAATTTCCCTCCTAGAAATTCTACCGCATAGGAAATGTATTACAAAGTGTGGGGAACGAAAACCTTACCTTAGGAACGTTTTTTGGCGGAGGAATGAAGAAAATCGCCTGAAATTTGCCCAGCCCTTCTCCAAAACAAACTTGTGAAATTGAATATTTTGAGAGCTATTTTTGCATTAAAAACCCGTCAGCCCGCTATAGCGGTCTCCGCGCTGCTATAGCGGTCTCCGCTCTGCTATAGCGGTCTCCGCTCTGCTATAGCGGTCATCTACCGCTATAACGGTCTTAAGTGAGTTGACTGCCCCTTGAATGCCACTATAGCGGTAATTTCCACTACTATAGCAGTGACCTCTATCGAGCCTGATATCGCTCATCACGGACAGAATGTTCGGAAATCTGCCAGTTTTGGCCATTTCACAACACACTTGGTTTTTCCAATGCCTGAAACAACCCCTTCACGTCAAACGCGATTTTCGAGAGTTCTACTAACCCAAAAGCGATTCTGAAAAGTCCTCTGGACTCCTTTATGTCTTGGCTACACGGAAACTAACTTAATCCAAGACACCTAAATCATTTTTTAACCGAATTTCCCCAGACTCTACCCCGCTCTAAAATTATTCGAGGCTAGCCTAGCCCAAAATTTCAAACTCCCAAACCCAGAGTTTTCTAACTCTCACACTTGGCATGATTGGTCTACCCGTAACGACGGACCGGTCCTTACATTTGGTTGCCTCTCAAGCAGCGCTTCATTTAATGTTGCAGCACGACACAGGTCACTTGACTACTCAGACTTCATCAAGTTTCCTCATGGGTTGCCTCCCATGCAGCGCCTAATTTCATGTCACGGCACGACGCTGGTCACTTGATTACTCAGACTTCATCAAGTTCCTTGGTTACTAAGAATTTACTAAGGGTCCAAACTTCAATCGCTTTAAGCTCCTCTGCAGTTCATAAATAAGCTTTTATACGCTGACCGTTTGCTTTGAACCACTTTCCCCCATGATTTTCAATCTCTACGGCACCATGTGGGAATAATTGTACCACTTTGAATGATCTAATCCACTTGGACTTCAACTTTCCAGGAAATAAGCAAAGTCTAGAATTTAATAGCATGACCAAGTCACCCGGCTGTAAATCTCTCTTTTCAATCTTCAGATCATGGTACAACTTCTCTTTTCTTTGTACAAGACTGAACTTTCATAGGCATTGAGGTGAAACTCATCTAACTCATTCAACTGCCCAAGACGCTGAAATGATGTTGTAGACCAGTCTAAATTCGACTTTGTCAGTACCCACATGGCTGTATGCTCAAGATCAATAGGTAGATGTCATGCTTTCCCAAACACAAACTGATATGGTGACATACCTATTAGTGTATACACAATCAGGTATGCCCACAAAGCATCATCTAGTTTCCTAGACAAATCCGTTCTATTTGCAGTCATAGTCTTAGATAGGATCGACTTTATCTCGCGGTTGGAAACCTCAACTTGCCCACTAGTCTGGGGATGATAGGGGGCTGCAACCTTGTGTTTCACTCCATACTTTTCAAGTAAAGCGCGAAACAACTTAATGCAAAAGTGAGAGCCTCCATCACTAATAATTTCTCGTGGAATACCAAATTTGGAGAAGATATTCTTTTTCCAGAATGATGTGACACACTTGCCTTTATTACTGGGAATCACAACTACCTCCACCCATTTAGATGCGTAGTCAACAACCACTAATATGTACCTCATCCCATTCGATATTACAAAGGGACCCATGAATTCAATACCCCACACATCAAACAATTCAACCACAAGGATGGGAGTGAGAGAAAGCTCATACCTCCTTGATATACCACCTTCTTTCTGACACCTACTGCAAGCCTTAGAAAAATCATGGGCATCCATGTGGATGGTCAGCCAATAGTAGCCGCATTGCAAAATCTTGTGATCATTTTGGATTCCAATATGATGCCCCTCAATCGGGAAGGAATGATAATCCTCTAATATCTCCATCATCTCATCTTCAGGGACACATTTATGGATCATGGTGTCAGCACATACATGAAACAAGAATTGCTCCGCCCAGAAGAATTTTTTAATATCATACATGAACTTTCTTTGCTGGTAGACTGACATATCAGGTGGTACCACATCACTTGCCAAATAGTTGGTAAAGTCTGTGAACCATGGAATCAGATCATGGGAGGCATCCAACACTTGCTCATCTGGGAACCAATCATCAATCTCTTTCTCATCATTCAGTTTCAGCATTGCTTCTTTCTCAAATCTAAACAAGTGATCTACTACCTGATTTTCTGGTCCCTTCCGGTCCTTGACCTCAAAGTCAAATTCTTATAGCAACAACACCCATCTAATCAGTCGAAGCCCCATCTAATCAGTCTAGGCTTCGCATCCTTCTTTGCCATGAGGTACCTAAGAGATGCATGGTCAGTGTGCACAATTACCTTAGTGCCAAGCAAATAAGATCTGAATTTCTCAAATGCAAAGACCATAATAAGCAGCTCTTGTTCTGTCACTATATAGTTCTTTTGAGCAAGATTAAGGGCCTTGCTAGCATAGTAGATGGGATGAAGAATCTTTTTGCATCTTTGGCCCAGGACTGCTCCTTGCTCCAATCCACTAGCATCGCATATAACCTCAAAAGGCTGAGACCAATCAAGTGAAACAATAATGGGAACAGAGATCAACTTTTTCTTGAGGCATTCAAATGCCATCAGACATGCCTCATAAAAAACAAACTTCACCTCCTTATCCAATAACTTGCACAAGGGATGTGTAATTTTTAGAGAAGTCTTTTATGAACCTGCGATAGAAACCAGCATGCCCCAAAAAGCTTCGGATACCTTTTACAAAAATTAGTGGAGGTAATTTTTCAATTACCTCTATTTTTGCTTTGTCAACCTCAATACCCTTCTTGGAAATTTGATGGCCAAGAGTTTTACCCTCTTTGACCATGAAGTGACACTTCTCCCAATTCAGTACTAGGTTACACTATTCACATCTTTTAAGCGCACATCTCAGATGATCCTGACAATCATCCAAAAAGTCACCAACCATAGAAAAATCATCCATGAACACCTCAATAGTGTCTTCCACCATATCAAAGAAGATCGATATCATACATCACTGAAATATTGCTTGCACATTACATAACCCAAATAGCATCCTCTTGAAAGAAAACGTTCCATATGGGCAGGTGAAAGTGGTCTTCTCTTGGTCTTTCGGAGCAATCAAGATTGAATTGTATCCTGAAAAACTATTAAGGAAACAATACCATCCTCTACCAGCAAGACGGTCTAACATTTGATCCATGAATGGCATCGGAATATGGTCTTTCTCGGTCCAAGCATTCAGCTTCATATAGTCCATGCATACACACCAACCTGTGACTGGTCTCAATGAAATCAACTCATTCTTAGCATATGGGACCATAGTAATTCCACCCGTTTTTTGGCATACACTGAACCAGGATCACCCATTTGCTGTCTGCAATAGGATAAACCACACTTGCATCCAGCCACTTGATGATGTCCTTCTTTACAACCTCTTTCATACGCTAATTCAACCTACGTTGGTGCTCCATACTGGGAATGCAATCTGGCTCTAGCTGAATTTTATGCGTGCAAATTCCAGGTGAAATCCCAATAATGTCAATAATGGACTAACCAATGGACCTCTTAAACTTTCTCAATATAGAAACCAGGGATTCAACCTGCCCTTTATCTAAGTCAGCAGCAATAATAACTGGCAAGATGTCATTAGCTACTAAGAACACATATCGGAGGTGAGAAGGAAGTACTTTGAGCTCCAAGACCGGAGGCTCCTCAATAGACGATCTAACTGGTGGAGTCTGTCAATTCTTTAGCTCCCATACTGATAAGTTCTTCTACCATATCATCATACTCATCAATATCATCTCCATCAAAATTCATAATAACCGCTGCAAGTGCTTCAACCCGAAGTGTCTCTTCAACAGGCACCATTAGCTGCTCCTCATCAACCACATCAATCACTGATATTACGTGTATGTCATCATGATATTTCATAGACTGGAAGACATTGAAAGTAACCACCTCATCATTAAGTCTGAATTTTATTTGCCCAGTCTCTAAGTCAACCAAAGCACGTCTAATGGCAAGGAATGGGCACCCCAAAATGATAGAAACCTCAAAATATACCTCGCAGTCAAGAATCACAAAATCTGTAGGAAAGATAAACGTGTCTACTTTCACAAGTACATCATAGAGAATCCCCACAAGCCTTTTCACCATATGATCTATCATAAAAAGCTGCATTGTAGTCGGTTTGCGGGCTCCCAAGCCTAACTGTTTGGACATTGCTTGTGGCATCACATTAATACTAGCACCCAGATCACACAATGCTTTTGCAAAATTGAATGCTCTAATCATGCACAAAATAGTGAAAGCTCCAGGATCCTCTTTTTTTGCACCAGAGAATGGGAGGCTACTGCACTACAATGGTGCAAATTATGAGCTGGCTCAAAACTTACAGTTCTCTTCTTTGTCACTAGATCCTTCATGAACTTTGCATACCCAGGCATCTGCTCCAATGCTTCAACCAATGGAATATTCAGTGAAACTTGTTTCAGCATGGAGATGAACTTACAATATGTACCCTCCTCAGCATTTTTGATTAATCTCTGTGGGTAAGGTGGGAGAGGCAATGGTATTGGATTTAAGATGTGTGGAACCTATTCATTCTTCTCCTTAGTGGCTTTGGACTTCTTCTCAATTGTACTTTTATTGCCACTCTTTTCTTCCGAATCAACCACAATCTCAACATCATCTTTTTCAAGCTCGGACAGCTCATCAACAACTATCAACATAGGAGGATCAACAATTTGTTTTCCACTTTGAGTATTCACCGCCATGCAAAGCCCATCATTTTTCAGATTCTACACTGTATTACTGGGAAGGGTACCATTCTAACGTGGGTTTAAAGTTTCAAACATGTGGTTTATCTGTTGCATGATTTGCTTGATGGAGACAACATATGCCTCTACTTTATGATTCATGCCTAATATGTAAGCACATATCTCCTTCAAGTTCCCATCAGTCGACTCCACTTTATGCAACACCTTGGCAATTATCACTTTGACAGTTAGCTGATCAGATCCTGCTTCACGGTTACCATGAGGGATGTACAATTTTCTTCGATCATCCATGTTGCCATCCCTCTTAGGACAGTCACCATCCCTGTCTCTACCTCTGATCCTATCTCTATAGCCATATCGGTTGTAGTTGTCATCTCTATATCTATTTTGACCTTGATTTCCTTGGCCATTGGCCCAGAAACCTGTCACTTGATCATTCAGATAATTAGCTTCTCCATCAGAGTCATGCCCATCCTGTCTCGGTACTTTACCTTGGGAACCTACAGCCTTCACCTTCTCTAGACTGCCATTAAGATTTTCTTTCATAATTAGATCTACACTGGTTTGTAACCCTGTGAAACCCTGTTTAAGCTCCTGCAATTCTTGATAGTCTATGGCTTTGCCAACTGCATAAGTTCCTGCCGAGATCTCAGCTTCTCTCGTATGCCAGACCCTATTCATCTTGGTAACCCTATCTAGCATCTCAGAAGCTTCGACATAAGTATTCTCCATAAATGCTCCCCCGGTTATGTATCTGCTACTGCTTTGGTGTTTGAATTTAGTGCTTTGTAGAAGATCTCTATCAAATGGTCTGAAGGGATTCTGTGATTCAAAACTTGCTTCAGCTTCTTATTAAATCTAAGCCATATTTCATACAATGCTTCCGTGGGAAGATGCTTGAAGTTATAGATCTTCTGCTTTAGCTGCAACATCCTTAATGGAGAGAAAAACCTATCTAGAAACTGATTTCTCAGTTCAAGCCATGTGAATATTAAAGCGTCAGGTAGTTTCACAAGCCAAAGTATTGCTTCTCCAGTCAACGGAAATGGAAAGAGCCACAATCTTATAGCATCTTGGTCTACCCCTAAAAGGTTGTAAGCCTTGCAAATCCCTGCAAAGTTTGTCAAGTGCAAGTTTGCATCATCAGTGGGCTTGCCAGCAATTAATCCCTTCAGGTTCAGTAGTTGAATCATAGTGCTCGTAATATCGAACTTTGTACCATCAGGCAACGGTGGAAATACTATAGGGCTAGTTATCCCTATACCATTATCATCAACATTGTACTGAGGGATATGTCAGGGTTGCTACATATGTCAGCCTCTATTCCCTCTTAGTGCAACTGGATCTTGAGGCGTATTACATCGGGCTGCCTCGTCTATCACAGTTTGAGCATTTAGTGCGGCCTGATGAGCAGCTTCTTGTCTAGCTTGCCATGTTTGCTCAGCTTGAGCATTAGTTTAAGCAAGTGCATATGCAGGTTGTGCATCTTGCGCAATTTGATCATCTTCCGCTGCCTTTTTCCTCTGCTGTTCTTCAGCCAATATCCATGTTGTGGCCTGTTCAGGTGTTTTTAGAACTCCCTCCTTAACCATGTTTCTCAGAGTTCTTTAGACTTTGGGATCGAATGGAATCAGGGGATTTCCTTGACTCCTTGTACTAGTGTGCAACCTGTGGAACAAAAACAAAAACAACAGAAAAAGTAAAATCAAGAAATAAGGACTAACAGTGAAATAAACACAATCTGTCTTAATCCTAAACCGTATTCCCTGGCAATGGCACCAAAATTTGATACGCCCAAATTACACCTCCTTTTAGAATCCTAAAGTGGTCGATGTTCAAATATAGAACCCAATGAAGGTTGGGGTCGATCCCACATGAAATATGGTAGGACTAGGGTCAACTATGTTTATTCGCGCTCTTAGCCGTTTATTTCCCTCAAAATGGGACATTTTAAGTAACAGTTAATGTTTGTAAATTATTAAGTAACATGTAGTTAGCAAGTATCAATGTTGTTGTGATTCAGAGAGAAGATGGACTAACACTGTGTTCCCCATGAGTTCATGACGCTGTAGGTGTTGTACTAGCAATCTATTCTGGCTCTTAGCATGCAAGATCAGTAAGTTAGGTTCACCTAAATGGTGGTCCCTTATATGGATGAATTTCACCATGTAACTTGGTCCGTCTATGGATGTATGCTTTACTAACCCTTACCTTTGATCCAGATTGGATATTTCCTGGATAAGGTCAAGCTATTAGATGAGGGTTAATAGCCTCAAATCTCTATTGTAACCAACCCTTTTCCCATTCATTACCTCCTTTGTCTGGCAAGTAAGAATAAGACGAGTTCTAATGTTTGCAACCGTTAAAAAGCAATCAAATCAAAGGGAAGAACAAACATGCATAAACACCATCCTAGAATTGCTAAGTACTTTGCCTACTTTGTCAATTTGTCATGGTTCCCACAACCCTAGTTATGGATTTAGCTACTCATGTTCATAAGCAAGCAATCAGAAGTTATTGAAGCATTCATGATCATATACTTACAAGAAGAAGTAAAGAAATCCAAAAACTTTTATAGGTGAAGAAGAAATCAAGAATCAACAACTATGAATGTGTTTATCTCTCAAAACCAAGAACAAATCAATACTAAGTGTTTACGAATATGTTTCCTACAAAATATCGAGCATAAAACATAAAATAAAACCTAGGAAAGGTATTTATAGACATAATAAATCCTATCCTAAATAAACAAGAAAAACTGAAATCGACAACTTCCACGAACACAGTCTACGATCTATGGAAACTTCTACGGCTCGTGAAAGGTCCTCATGAAACTCAGAGCTTTTGTCATGCTGCAGGTTCACTTCCACGAGTTCATTCTATGGTTCGTGGATTGATTTATGGCTCGTGGACCTCAGAGTGTTTGTCCTCTTGCAGCTTCTTTTCTACAAGTGCCATCCATGACTCGTAGAATGACTCACGACTCATGGAATGGCCTTGTGAATCTCAAACCTTTTTCTCCTCCTCTGATCAGGTTCCATGGACAGGAATTATGACTCGTGAAAAGGTGCACATCCCATAGAAACCTCTCATAAAACTCAGGCTTCAGGCACCATCTGCAGTATTCTCTCCACGATTGACTTCTACGACTCGTGGAAGCAATCACGACTCGTGAAGTTGAGTTATAGAAGTCAGTTTCAGCCAAATTTGCAGTCTTTTTCTGTACTTAGTCTCTGAACCATGTTTTCCTGAACAATACTAAAAAACAAATCAAATCTACTAAAAATTGCTAAAGAACATACTCCCATTCTATGTTTTAAGCGTCCAAAGTGCCGCAAAACTATGGCACATCACTGATCCTAATCGCGATAAGAAACCATACATCGCGACAAGGAATCAGGCAGAATACCTATAGTTAGTCCATTTTTCTGAGTTAATTCCTCATAATTCTAACTTCGTTCTAAAGCTCTAAGAAGTGATTCTCCTAAGAAAACTAGGATATTCTTCAGCTTTTTTATAGGTAAGTAATCCGTAAACCTTTTTGTTCATTGATTATTAATCTTCATGAGACCTTTAAGGTGGGGACTAATGGTAGAATTCTTGAAATAGAGTCCTAAAAGCATGAACTTGGGGAAGAACCCTATAGGTAGGTATAATTTCACCTATAATTGATCCTAGGATGAATATTTTTGACTCCTAGCATGAAATTAATTATTTTTAGCATGATTAAGGCTAGGAACCTTAGGTTCTATAAAGATGAAACCTTTAGGCATAAAAATGGCTAAAAGAGATAAACTTGGTTAGATCACCCTTTTGGTATTGATTCTACGAATGCTACAAGAATAATTATTGATTAATTAACCCTTAGAGAATGCTAGGAACCTCGTTTAAGGATAGAATTGATTAGTCAAATTCTCAAGGCCTAAAATGAAAAGTAAATGACTAATTACTCTTATATAATTATTGTTGTAACACCTCATAATTTTAGTCAGCTTTTAAACTTAGAAAGTTTAAAAATTCTGAAACTTACAGGAATCACGAGTCAAGTCCATGAGCCGTGGATAGATCCATGAGTCATGGAAGTGACCCATGAATCTTGTCCTATAGATCAACCTCGGGTCTAAGAACCACGAGTCAGGTTCATGATCCATGGATGGTTCCACGAGTCGTGGAACCAACTTGTGGAACTCAGACTGAGGGTAGTCAAATCCCCTAGAAACCACGAAAGGTTTCTACGACACATGGAATATTCCACGAGTTGTCCTGCTAACTCATGGAAAGTTATCCACAACTTGGAGTTTTGGATCAGGAACCACAACTCCAATCCACAAACCGTGGTTCCTTCTACGGTCCGTGGAAAGGGTCCGTGGAACCTGAAGTCGAGATTTTAAGTCTGTTTTTCCCAACTTTTATCTAGGGGAATTTCTATAATTTCCCATCCTTCTAACCCCTAAATGAGGTTGTTTTGGACAATTCTAGAAGGTTTTGAACTTCACTTAGCCTAAGTTCCTTCTCTTAATCTCTCACTCAATCCAAAAGAGGAAAGAATCCCTTCAAGCTCACAGTTCAAGCCTCTATTTCTTTTCACCTTAGATCAAGCAAGCTTCAATAAGGTATGTGGGTATTTAATAAGGGATTCCTTTCACCCTTATGTCAAAAACCTATTATTTTTTACTTTGATTTATGAATTTGTGTAATTAGGGTTCTTACTCAATTTGGGGAAAACTTATGAGTTCAATTTTAAAACCTCAATTAATATATTCTCATACTTATATATGATTTATTTGAGGTTCCTTAATTGATTTCAAAATCCCATGCATTAAAGGTGATTTCTAGCATGATTCCTTGAACTTGCATGTTTTCAAGTGAAAATTGGCATGTTGAGATAACATGACCTTATGTATTATGAAATTGCATGCCTAATTCTTCAAACTATGAATTTAGAAAGAAAAGTATGATTTGAATTATGTCTATGCTAAGTTTTATGACTTATGATTTGGAAATTGCATGACATCAGATATGTCCTTATGCTTTTCAAACAGATTTGGCATCAAATATGTCACATGTATTATATGAGGTATATGTATATTTTGGGAGTAGTATTTAGTACCGAGCGATGAGGGTTCGATAACCCAAATCCAGAAACTACATTGCCAGCATAGGATATTTATCACCCGATGGGCTTATGAAAGTGGTTCCACTCTTTGATCATGATGCCCTTGACTTAGCGGGGCATAGTGAAGCTTTGCCAACTAGGGTTATATAGTTGGACTATGGTGTCCCATACCTTGGCAGGGTTTGCGGCAGATTTTCTAACTAGGGTTATATAGTTAGATTCCATGTAGCTCACATGGTCTATTATCGATTATAAGAAACTCTAGTATGAATGCTTTCAAGTTTTCTAAGACTTATGATATCTTATTTTGGAGTTTGACTTCAATCTCATGCTTATTACTCAAACTATGATATTTACTTATGATTTCTTTGATTATGCATGAACTAAGTTTTAATCATGTTTTAAGTATGGTTTTACCATATTCATGCATATCTCATATACTCAGTACATCCTATAGTATTGACGCATATTCTCGTGCTGCATCTTTTGATGATGTAGATACAAGATTCTTCCCTCAGACTCATGGCTAGACATCACCCAAGATCTAGTTTTTATTGGTTAGTCTTCATTATCCGACAGCTAGTGTTAGAATTATTTCTATCACGTCTTTCTTTCAGATTTCTGAGTTAGTTATGGTCTTGTCCCATTAACTATTTAAGTTATGGTTGTCTATC
Source organism: Jaltomata sinuosa (assembly GCA_003996215.1). Lineage (NCBI taxonomy): Eukaryota > Viridiplantae > Streptophyta > Magnoliopsida > Solanales > Solanaceae > Jaltomata > Jaltomata sinuosa. The sequence goes on along the minus strand of QJPP01003237.1, from coordinate 45,354 downwards.
TTCTTTTCGTATTCTTTCATTATGTTTCTTGTATTGATATAAGTATGCTATAACCAAGGGTTAACTTGGAGGACTTGTGGTCATGGGTCCTGTATTATGCCTAGGGGTAGTCTTGGGGCATGACAAACTTGGTATCAAAGCCTCAGGTTCAAGAGTCCTAGGGTATCTGAAAGACGCATCAAGTAGAGTCTCTTTCATGTGTGTGAAGTACGCCACACTTATGAGAGGGAAGCTACGAGGTGTCTTAGGAAAAACTTCACTTCTTTCTTAATCAATATCGTGCGATAGAGTTTAACTCTATTACTACTCTAATCCATACTTTATGCATTTTAGATCATGCCTCCTCGCTATGCCATGCCACGCAGAGCCGCTCGAAATGTTCACCCTCCAATTCTAGCCCCCGAGATCATAAATGCAGAGTTCAGGAATGCTATTCATATGATAGCTTAGACTATGTCCACTCAGGCCAATCAGCAGGCTCCTATCACTGTCTACTCTCAAGGTGGAGTTGCAGCCTGAGTTCGAGATTTTATTCGCATGAACCCACCTGAAGTCGGGGGTTCAAAAGTTGGTGAGGATCTACAAAATTTCTTGGATAAGGTAAAGAAGATCTTTGGTGTAATGTGAAAATGGTTGGTATTGATGGTATCGAGCTAGCTTCCTATCAACTCAAGGACGTGGCTCATATATGGTTCACTCAATGGAAAGATGCTAGGGCTAGGGACGTGGTCCCTATGACTTGGGAATGCCTTGAGAGGGCTTTTCTTGACTGGTTCTTCCCAAGGGAGATAAGGCAAGCTAAGGCTGAAGAGTTCGTGAATTTGAGGCAAGGCTCCACATTGGTCCAAGAGTACGGGTTGAAGTTCACCTTGCTTTCTAGGTATGTTTACGGAGTATCAGATTTGGTAAAGAAGGATTGTAGGTCCGTGATGCTTTTGGGCTGCATGGAAATTTCTCAACTTATGACTCATGCCCATCAGATTGAGGGAGACAAGTTGAGGGAAATGGCAGGAGAGAACAAGAGGGTTAGATCAGAGAGTTTAAGTTTTGTCCATTAAAGGTCTGGAGGCGGACATTGCTCTTTGTTTCAGAAGAAATCATCAGGGCCCAATCATTCTTCAGCTAATGCTCCCACCCAGACCCCCAGGCTTCATCATGATCATACTGGTAGAGGATCTAGTTCCTACTCTCATGTAAGTATTGGAAAAGGGACTTCTCACCCTGTTTGCAACAAGTGTGGAAAGAATCACTCGGGAGAGTGTCTAGCTAGTTCAGGAGGGTGTGTTGGGTATGGTCAGGTTGGACACAGGATTCGAGATTGCCCTTTAGCTAAGAAGGGACAGGGAGGTAGTAGGACTCAGTCTACTCTAGCAGCCCCAGGAAGTTGACCGGCCCAGCAGGGCACTGCTTCCAGTTCTGGTGGTCAGCGCCCACCTTTATGCCATGTCCTCTCACCAAGACCAGGAGAGTTCACTGGACATTGTTACTGGTATGTTTAAAGTCTTCTCTCTCAATGTGTATGCTTTATTAGACCACGGTGCCTTCTTATCTTTTGTGACCCTTTATGTTGCTTGGAAGTTTGAGATTTGTCCTGATCAGCTTTTAGAACCCTTTTGTATTTCTATTCCTGTATGTGAGTCAGTCCTAGCCAAAAGTATCTACCAAAATTGCCCTATCTCAGTCCTTTATAGAGTCACTTCAGTGGATCTAGTAGAGTTGGAGATGACTGATTTTGATATTATTCTTGGTATGGATTGGTTATATGCATGTTATGCCTCAATTGATTGTCGTACTCGAGTCATCATTTTTAAGTTTCCAAATGAAAATGTCTTAGAATGGCAAGGTAGTCCTACATCCTCAAAGGGTCATTTCATATCTTATCTTAAGGCCAGGAAGATGATTTCTAAGGGTTATGTTTATCATATAGTTTGGGTTATGGGCACGAAGTCTGATACCTCATCTCTTTAGTCAGTTCCTATTGTGAATGAGTTTCCAAAAGTGTTTCCCTAGGATTTGCTCGGAGTCCCTCTTGAGTTGGAGATTGACTTTAGAATAGAACTTCTTCCAGATATGCATCCTATCTCTATTTCTTCCTATAGAATGGCTCCCGTAGAGCTTTAGGAATTGAAAGATCAGTTGAAAGACCTCCTTGATAAGGGTTTTATTTGACCCAACATCTCTCCATAGGGTGCTCCATGCTTATTTGTGCAAAATAAAGACGGTTCCCTCAGAATGTGTATCGACTACTGTCAGTTGAACAAGGTCACAATCAAGAATAAGTATCCCATTCCTAGGATTGATGACTTGTTCGATCAGTTTTAAGGTGCCAGTTTCTTCTCCAAAACCGACCTTAGATCCGGTTATCATTAGCTTTATGTTAGAGAGTGTGACATTTCAAAGACATCCTTCATAACTCGGTATGTTCATTATGAATTTATGGTTATGTATTTTGGTCTAACAAATTCTCCCGCGGCTTTTATGGATTTGATGAACCATGTGTTCAAACAGTATTCAGATATGTTTGTGATTATTTTTATTGATAATATTCTTATCTATTCTAGGAGTAAGGAGGAGAATGCAGACCATTTGAGAGTTATGTTACAAACTCTTAAGGATCGATAATTATTTGCTAAGTTTAGCAAGTGTGAGTTTTGGATGCAGTCTATTGTTTTTATGGATCATATGGTAACTAGAGATTGGTATTCGAGTTGATTCTCAAAAGATTGAGCAGTAAAGAACTGGCCTAGACCCACTTCCCCATCTGATATTAGGAACTTTTTAGGTTTTGCTGGTTACTACAAGAGATTTGTTGAAGAGTTTTCTTCCATTGCTTCCCCATTGACTCGGTTGACTCAAAAAAAGGTAAAATTTCAGTGGTCTGATCTATGTGAGAAGATCTTTAAGGAATTGAAGACTAGATTGACCACAACCCTAGTGTTGGCTCTACCCGAGGGCCTAAACAACTTTGTTTTGTATTGTGATACTTCTAGGATTGGTTTGGGTTGTGTGTTGATGCAATGTGGTAAGGTGATTGCTTATGCTTCTAGACAACTTAAGATTCATAAGAAGAACTACCCTACTCATGATCTTGAGTTAGCGGTCGTGGTTTCTACGTTGAAGATTTGGAGACACTACTTGTATTGTGTTCATGTGGATGTGTTCACCAATCATAAAAGTCTTCAGTATGTGTTCACTTAAAAGGAATTGAATCTTCGTTAAGGAGATGGCTTGAGCTTCTTAAGGATTATGATATGAGTGTGCCTTTACCATCTGGGTAAGGCCAATGTCTTGGCTGATGCACTTAGTAGGTTGTCCATGGGTAGTGTGTCTTCGTTTGAGGATGGAAAGAAGGAATTGTCCAAGGATATTCATCGACTTGCTCGACTAGGAGTTCGCCTTATGGATTCGACAGAAGGTGGTGTTATTGTTCAAAATGGTTTTGAATCTTCTTTGGTAGCTGAAGTGAAAGAAAATCAAGACAGTGATGCTATTTTACACCAGCTGAAGGGTATAGTCCATTAGCAAAGGGTTGAGGTTTTCTCCCAAGGGGGAGATGGTGTGCTTCAGTATCATGGTCGATTGTGTGTTCCTGACATAGATGGGTTGAAACAATGGATTTTGACAGAGGCTCATAGCTCCAGGTATTCTATTCACCTCAGTGCCACCAAGATGTATCATGACCTACGGGAAGTTTATTGGTAGAATGGCATGAAGAGGGACATAGCAGGTTTTGTGGCTAAGTGTCCCAACTGTCAATAAGTGAAGGTAGAGCATCAGCGGCCTGGTGGTATGACTCAGGATATTGATCTTTCTACTTGGATGTGGGAAGTGATCAATATGGACTTCATTAGAGGTTTGCCTCATACTCATAGGCAACATGATTCTATTTGGGTGATTGTCGACAGAATGACTAAGTCATCCCATTTCTTGGATATTAAGACTACGGATTCAGCAGAGGATTATGCCAGAATCTACATTTGGGAGATAGTCAGATTACATGGTGTTCCATTGTCTATCGTTTCAGATAGAGGTATTCAGTTTACATCCTAGTTTTGGAAGTCATTTCATAAAGGTCTTGCTACTCAGGTTAAGCTTAGCACAACTTTTCACCCTCAGACAGATGGCCAGGCAGAGCACACTATTCAGACTTTAAAGGATATGTTGAGATCTTGTGTGATTGATTTCAAAGGTAGTTGGGATGATCACTTACCTCTTATCAAGTTTGCTTACAACAACAACTTCCATTCTAGCATCTAGATGGCTCTTTATGAGGCACTTTATGGGTGGAGGTGTAGATCTCCTATTGGGTGGTTTGAGGTAGGTGAGGAAGCTTTAATTGGTCTAGATTCAGTTCATGAGATAATGAAGAAGGTTCAAACCATCAGGGAGAGGTTGAAGACCGCTCAGAGTCGACATAAGTCATATGCAGATCTTAGGAGAAGAGAGTTGGAGTTTGAGGTTGATGATTGGGTATTTCTGAAGGTGTCACCTATGAAGGGTGTGATGAGATTTGTTAAGAAGGGGAAGCTTAGTCCCAGCTATGTAGGTCCTTATCAGATTATGAGGAGAGTTGGTAGTGTTGCTTATGAGTTGGATTTACCATCATATTTAGAAATGGTTCATCCAATTTTCCATGTTTCCTTGTTGAAAAAGTGTGTTGGTGATTCGACCTTGATTATTCCTTTGGAAGATGTGAGTGTGAAGGATAGCCTTACTTATGAGCAAGTCCCCATGGAGATTCTTGATCATTAGATTCAGAGGTTGAGAAACAAAGAAGTTACTTCGGTGAAAGTCCTTTGGAGAAATCAGCTAGTTGAGGGAGCTACTTGGGAAGCAGAAGCAGCCATGAAAGACAAGTACCCTCACCTCTTTCCTTCCGATCCAGTTTCAGCTTGAGGTATTAGTTTCCTCCTTAGTATGTCCCTCCGATTCTAGTCCATCAATTTCTCTCATGATCCTAGCATGCACTCATGTTTCCCAGAGTTAGTTCAATCATGTTTTAAGTTGAACAGCTCAATTTTTATGTTTATCATCAAATTTCATGTTTTGTTGTTTGATTGGGCTATTTTCTCTCCAGTTTTCCTTGCTTGGTCTTCATTCGAGGGTGAATGATCCCAAGGGGGAGATATTATAACACCCTCAGAATTTGATTCAGTTTTTAAACTTAGAAACTCTGAAAATTCTAAAACTCAAGAATCACGAGTTAAGTCCACGAGCCGTGGATAGAACCACGAGTCATGGAAGTGACCCGTGAATCCTTTCTTGCAAACCAACCTCGGGTCTGAGAACCATGAGTCAGGTTCACGGTCTATAGATGGTTCCACGAGTCATTGAACCAACTCCTGGAACTCATATTGAGGGTAGTCAAATCTCCCAGAAACCACAAGAGGTTTCTACGACCCGTGGAACTTTCCATGAGTCATCCTGTTAATTCGTGGAAAGTTATCCATATCTTAGAATTTTGGCTCAGTAACCACGACTTCAATCCATGAACCGTGGTTCCTTCTACGATCCGTGGAAAGGGTCTGTGGAACCTGAAGCCGAGATTCTAAGTCTGTTTTTCCCAGCTTTTATCCAGGGGAATTTTTGTAATTTCCCATCTTTTTAACTCCTATATGAGGTCATTTTAGACAATTCTAGAAGGGTTTTAACTTCACTTAGCCTAAGTTCCTTCCCTTAAGCTCTAATTCAATCCAAAAAAAGGAAAGAATCCCTTCAAGCTCCAAGTTTCAAGCTCCAAGTTCAAGCCTGCATTTCTTTTCACCTTAGATCAAGCAAGCTTCAACAAGGTATGTGGTTATTTAATAAGGGATTCCTTTCACCCTTATGCTCAAAACCCATAATTTTTACTTTGATTTATGAATTTGTGTAATTAAGGTTCTTACCCTATTTGGAAAAAACTTATGGGTTTAATTCTAAATCCTCAATTCATGGTTTCTCATTACTTATATATGATTTATTTGATCTTCCTTAATTGATTTTAAAATCTCATACATTAAAGGTGATTTCTAGCATGATTCCTTCAAATTACATGTTTTCAAGTGAAAATTACCATGTTTAGATAACATGAACTTATGTATTATGACATTACATGCCTAATTAATTAAGATATGAATTTAGAAAGAAAAGTATGATTTGAAATATGACTATGCTAAGTTTTAAGACTTATGATATGAGAATTGCATGACATCAGATATGTCCTTATTCTTTTCAAATAGATTTGGCTCAGATATGTCACATTTATTATATGAGCTATATGTATATTTTGAGAGTCATATTTAGCACCAAGCGATGAGAGTTCGATAACCCAAGTCCAGAAAATACATTGCTAGTGTAGGTTATGTATCACCCGATGGGCTTATGAAAGTGGTTCCACTCTTTGATCATGGTTCACTTGCCTTAGTGGGGCATAAAGCAGTTTTGCCAACTAGGGTTATATAGTTGGACTATGGTGTCCCATACCTTGGAAGGGTTTGAGAAAACTTTGCTAAATAGGGTTATATAGTTAGATTCTATGTAGCTCACATGGTCTATTGTCGGTTATAAGAAACTTCCGTATGAATGCTTTCAAACTTTCTAAGCCTTATGATATCTTATTTTAGGGTTTGTCTTCTATCTCATGCTTATTACTCAAACTATGATATTTACGTATGATTTTTTTGATTATGCATGAACTCAGTTTTAAGTATGTTTTTACCATATTCATGCATATCTCATATACTCAGTACATCCTATAGTACTGACGCATATTCTTATGTTGCATCTTTTGATGATGCAGATATAGGCTCCATCCCTCAAACTCTTGGCTAGACATCGCCGGAGATCCAATTTCTATTGGTGAGTCCTCATTATCCGAGGGCTAGTGTTAGACTTATTTCTATCATGTCTCTCTTTTAGATTTCTGAGTTAGTTGGGGTCTTGTCCCATCAACTCTTTATGACAGTTTAGAGGCTTTAGACATAGCTAGACTTATAATCCTTGTTTGGATTTGGTATTTCTTAGACCTTATTCTTATATAAGTTATGGTTGTCTATCTTCTTTTAGTATGCTTCCTTTATGTTTCTTGTATTGATCTGAGTATGCTATGACCAAGGGTTAACTTGGGGAACTTATGGTCTCAGGTCCCATGTTACACCTAGCGGGTAGTCTCGGGGTGTGACAATTATTTATATACCTTGAGCATTCCGAAGAGTTAAGGAAAGGCAAGGTTATTGTGAGTTCGCTTGTGGGTGGAATTCTTCACTCGAAGTAGGTTATAGTTTAATTGAAGTTGAGACTCATTTTATTATATGCTATATGGTAGAACTATGTAACTTATAATTTTTCTTTGTACATGGTTAAATTATATGTATTTTTCATGTTATACTTGAATGAATATGCTAGATGAATAGGAAGTTATAAGTGAGCTGAAATGGCTAAGTAAAAATGTGTCTTAGATACTGTGCATAATATTGAGGAATAGATCTGAGAGACTGGTTATATTGCTACTGATGTTGATACATTTGTTATGGATCAGATACCACGCCAATATGGTACATGGACACCTAAGGTCTCTTGCAGGTCATGGCTAGTTAATAAAAAATAAGTCCCTTTAGTATGTGAGTACACTCTTTTTTTAGTTTGGCATCGTTGTATGTTATTCATAGTGATTTGGTGATTATGAGATGAATGAGACTAGACAGGTTAGACAGATTGATGGGAAAGAGATTCACATAAGTTTCATGTGATATGACTTGAAAATAAACTCTTACATTTCATGATAGTACTCAGTCAATTCTATGGACTTGTTATATGGTTTTACTATATCCATGTTTTAACTTGGGTCGGCTTATGATACCTACCACTACATAGTACTTTATACTGATACTATCTTGTGGTCTTCTTTTGTTGAGTGCAAATCATATTTTAGAGGCTGAGATAAACCTCGACTAGAGTAGAAGAGTTGACTTCAGATTTAAGGGTGAGCACTACTTCTCAAGCTGTCATGGATCCTCTGTGAGTTGTTGTCCATCTTCTGGAAATGGGACTCTTATCATTTACTATTTTAGTATTTTTGAATATCTTAGATAATATTTTAGTTAGAGTTCTTGTACGGTGACTTTAAGTTCCTTGGGGGATGTTAAACTACTTTTGTATATTATTTTTTATTTATAGTAGTATTGTAATGACCCTCGCGGTCATTTACACGTTTTCACCATTCTTGTACCGTTAGAGCTTGGCCGTAGTGGCCCCAAGTCATTTATGGCTTGCGGGGACCGGTAGTTCGGTGCTTGGGCCGTTTGCTTGGTCTTTTTGGCCATTCCTTGTTTTAGAGCTTTTAGCTTTTGAAATTGTTAACTTCAGTCAAAATTCTTGGTGAACATGCTTGGAATCGAATTCCGATAGTTCTGTTAGCTCTGGAGCATGAACTTTAATCTAGAGGGACCTTTGGTCAGGATTCGGGGGATTTTCAACTTGGAATTCTCTCTCATTCTGTGTTTTTAGGCCAGTTGGGCTAGTTTGGTTGACTTTTGTCAACATTCAAAGAAGACGACCTCGGATGGAAATTATGTCAGCGTCATTAGCTCCAGAATTCTGAGTTTGGGTTAGGTAGGTGGTTGGTTCGGGCCCTGGGTGAGTAGTACTCATTTTGGGTGTTCGGTTGGTTGTGATAGTGTTGACTTGGGTCAACAATCCTCCTAGACAACCTCATATGGAAGTTTTGTCGATTCCATTGTGTTTGGAACGTCGTTTCCACTCTAATACCACTATTAGTTTTTGAGTATCGGGTTCTGATTGTGCCCGGAATACCCCGTGGGAGTTTCAAGCTTTGCTGGTTTTTATTACAGGCAGGGCCTTCAGAGCCAATGGCACCCAGGCAGCGCGATCGCGATAGCCTGTGCATTCCATCAGCGCAGATGGTGTCGTGCCTGTGCGATAGCACTCCAGCGCCTGCCCACGTTCCTGCGCAATCGCGTCCCTCCAGCGCGATAGTGCTGAGGCGCCTGCCTCCCTCCTGCGCGATGGCGCTCCTTTAGCGCCGATGGCGCTGGTCTGCGGTTAGCAGCTATAAAGTGCTGGAAGTCATTTTTCCAGCCACTTCTTCCATCCTTTCTCAATCTAAACTCAATTTCCTCTCTACCAAATTGCTCTAAAACAATTCTAAACCTTGGGGAGTTGATTGTTCGTGGATTTTCTGTTGCCCTTCGTCTCTTGGTAAGCTTCTTCTTCACTTGTATTTCCTAAATTCCTCCATTGTTGCCTTCTTCCAAGCTTGAGAATTCTTGTGTAAATTTTGCCCCTGCAGCTGGTGCATGCTCATGAGGGGGAAGAATTCTTCATTTTGGCCGGAATGCCATCATTGTGGTAGGTAATTCTTGCCCAACTTTTGTTTCATTTCTTGCAAATTCCATCTAAAATTCTTGACTTGAGGGGGCTGTTTTGAGCCCCATTTGTTGTCTGTTTTTGCTAAATTTTTGGATATGCTCTCCCGGGATGGTAAGGAACACAAATGTAGTTTTCATTTTTAGTTTTGGGTCGCGGGGCCCACAGCCTGTTTGTGACCCGGATTTCGACCTGGTTATGTTTATGGCATTATGGGTATTGTTAGTCTTATTTTGACGTATAGATTACTCTTTTGATATTACTTTTGCTAATTGGAGCTCCCGGAGTAGTTCGAGCCCAGACGATGTTGTCCCCGCAGTTATTCATCAGACGATAGGTAGGTTATGGCTTTCCTTACCTAGACTCTGTGTATATAGGCTATAACTGCATTAATTAACATCCTTGGGTGGGTTGTTATAGGTTGGTACCCCAGACCTTGTCTGTCTTGTTCATTCGTTAATTTTATACGTTTTTTGTAGTATTTATGTAGTATTATATATTACCCTGGTGGTCCTATGCGGCCTTGTACTGACTCTTGAACATAGACGGTGGGTTATTTGGGGAATATCCACGAGTCCCAGACATAGAGATTATTCTTTTAGGCTGGTTATGTCTGCTGAGTAGCTGTTGTGCCTGTGCAGGGCTGATAGGAATTGTTGTGTGATGCTGGACTAATTTACGTTTGTGTGCGAGCATATCATCCATGAAAAAGGTTTTCCCCTGCATATTTTACTACAGTTTTTGGTTGCGAGCCACTACAGACGGTTTTTCTAAACTAGCATGGCCCCGGGGGCCCATTTTTGGTACCGTTGATGATAGAAAAGGGGATTTTTGGATGTTTTCGCACTGATTTTATTACTGGTATTAGTCTCTGCCGGGCAGAGCACCATACTTGATTTTATTACTGATACTAGTCTCTACCGGGCAGAGCACTAAACTTGATTTACTGTAGTTTTAGACCCGGGCACCCTTGGAGAGGGATTACTAAGGGTTTTATCACTGACTTAGACCCGAGTATACCTCGAGCACCCTGTGAGAGGATCTTTTGAGTTTACTACTACTGTTTTAGACCCAGGTCGAAGCCAGGCATTTACTACGAGATTTCTAGTTTGAGCTACATTTGAGACTTAGCCACTGGCTTGAACCCGGACTTGATTCCGGAGGACACGTTTTGAGGTTGAGTTTTTGTATGTTGTCGAGAGGTAGATCTCCATGGAACCCTGTCATTCCTGGGCCACAGGCTACGCACCAATGCAGCGTGCCAGGAGTGGGGGTGTACGGCAGAGGAGAGGTACATGGGAAAGAGCTTCCATGGGTCTCACCTCAATATGGACCCACAGGGTACCTGAGGGGGAACATACCGATTACTGTCACATCATATCATAGCATGCATTGATTCTACCCTTGTTTGTTGTGTGCTCAATGTATGCTCCGGTTGTATGGGTGGTCGGAGGGTTTGTTTTCACTTGAATGCGTTCCTCGATTGTATGGGCGGTCATTGGGACTGTAGGTAGATTATACTTACTCATGTCTTTATTTAGAGCCTGTCTTGGAACTCAGTTATCGAAGGATTAGTGATGGTTAGCCTGTTGAGGCTTCGGTTGTGGGAATTCTGATTATTGAGAGGGCTAGGGAGTCCTATCTTATTGTGTCACTTTTGTGTGGCCTTCTGAGGAGAGTATAAGATCCTGGTTCTTTTCTTGTCGGGAGTTGAGTGGTATATCTCGGTTATTGTGGGTTAGTTATTCCATCCTAGGGCTATACTTGTGAGGTGATTTCCTGATTATGCTACCAGTTGATTGGATTGGTGTTATAATTTCCTTATACTTGTTGATTGCATTTTGAGTATGTTGGACTACTTTCCGTCTTTTCCTTCTACTTGAGGTTACCGGTATACCGCCATTTTCTCAAACTCTCTCTCTCTTTACTTACTTATATTGTTGTGCAAGGACTCTAGGTGCGTTCTCCTTTCCTTCTCCTATGATTCTGTGTGTTTATATTTCCTGTGCTAGCATGTTTTACTTGTAACTTTTGGTTGTCTACTCTCTTTGCTAGCTCTTTGTGCCTCCTTTATTGCTTTAGTGACTGCTTTCTTGCTATCTGTTACTTACTATTTTTATACCTTATATGCACTCAGTCGGCCGATGATACCTACTGAGTACCCATTGTTTTGGTGCTCATACTACACTTCTGCACTTTCTGTGCAGATATTAGTTGAGCTTTCTTCATTGATCGCGTTTGAGACTCGTGTAGATTGGGGATATTTGAGACTAGGGTGAGCGCTTGGTGGTTGGGGCTTGACCATATCTCATCTTTTGGCACTGTTACTACTTGTATTTTCGGAGACAAATTGTATTGTATTTTGTTACTTCTAGTACTTATACTCTATTAGAAACCTATGTACTATAGATACCAAGTCTTGGGGTTGGTGTAGTTTTCTTTATGTATATATTCGAGTTTTGCTTCCGCTTTGTCTACCTTTACATTGTGCTTCCGCTTATTTCTTCTTGTTGGTGCATTTTAGTTAGGTAGTAGCCCATTACTAACCATTCCGGGCTACAGGGATTGGTTTGCCTACTGGGGGGTTATAGGTGCCATCATGACTTGAGAAATTAGGTCGTGACAGCTTGGTATCAGAGCTCTAGGTTCATCGATGTCATGGTACAGAGTTAAGTGTCTAAGTAGAGTCTCGTGGATCGGTACGATGATATTTTTATCCTATCTGCGGGAGGCTACAGGGCATTGTTAGGAAAAGTTTCATCTTCTTGGCTCCTTGTCATGCGTTCCTGGCTCTATTGACTTCTAAGACTTGGGTTGTTCATTCATTCTCAGATGCCTAAGATGAGTTCGACAGGGATTGGTGTCGAGGCTTCTGTGCCTGATGCTTCAGTGCTTCCGTCAGTGCCAGGACTTTAGAGTGAGATTTTACCGCCTCAGCTAAGGGGTATGGGGCCAGCCCAGCCTCTAATTAGATGTGTAGCGACCCCAGTTCTTCAGGACACCGTGGCTAGGACTCTGAGTCCTCCGGTGAGTGTTTTAGTACCTGGTTCTGCGAATAGTGCTTTAGTTAGGTTTGAGCTTCCAGTTTTTCAGAAGGTTTGTCTGTCAGTATTGGAGTATAAGGTGGGATTTTAGGACATGGTTAGGCATACTGCAAGGGTTGTACCTTCAGAGTTTGATAAGGTCCGGAGCTTTGTGGGAGGTTTTATTTCACCACTCCGTTTGGCGACCGAGCACTTGGTTACAGTCTGGACGACATTTCTTCAGGTAGTGGACCATGCTTGGGTTGTTGAGGGTTTATGTCATGAGGATCACAGAGGTAGTGCTAAGAGACGTCATCTCCAGGACAGTTCTCGAGGTTCTCAGACTCGAGGTAGGGGATTCTCCACCAGAGATAGCTTTCACTGCTTCTGATCTACCAGGTTAGTTTTAGTTGCTCCACGGGTTCTAGAGAGTGGTTGTGTAGGGCATGTTGAGTAGAGCATGCAGGGTGCGGATCATATCCTTCGGGGTTAGACTTCATATGGTGTAGGCTGTGGTGGCCAGTCAGGTTCAGTGAGATCTTTTTGTCGGGCTTCATTTGGTAGAGGCTATTTTCAGTGTGGTGAGCATGGGAACTTTGCTAGGAACTGCCCCATAATTGTGTATCCCGATCAGCCTGGTTGTTATGGTTGTAGAGAGATTGGTCACCCTTATAGAGCTTGTCCCCTGTGAGGAATGGTTGGGCCTTTAGTTTCAACCACTTAGTCTAGAGTTAGATCTCGTCAGCTTGATGCTCCTCTTGGTGGGCCAGAGGTAAAGGTTTCTGATATCGTTGCTCCAGGTCAGGCCTTTGTTACCTTCGACTTGTGTTAATCCTTCTCGCATTGTGATTCTTTCCTTTCTATCATTTATTTGCTTATATGCCTACCTTATACTTATTTAGTTGTTTGGCTACCTAAATTATAGTATCGATGTGTTGTTTAATGGGTAGTTTAATTCTTTAGTAGTGGATAAGGTGAGTTAGCCTTGTGAGGTGTTTTACCCGAAGTTATAGCTTGTGAGTAGGCTTTGTAGAGCTCGCTTCCTGGTTGTTGTGGTTCTAGGCTTGCTTTGGGTCTTCCTTTTTAGCGGTCCTAGATGGTTGTTGCCTAGTCTATTATCTACCATGGCTAGAGATCCATGTAATGGTTCGGTGTATTATCGATAATTATGCCGGGTTGAGACTTTGCCTTAGTTGGGAGATATTGGTTATGCTAGTGTGCATAGATCAGTTTGGCCTCTCGAGTGTTTAGAGTTGACCCTCTTTGTTGATTAGTTTAGGAGGTTGGCAGGTATGTTGGTTGTTACCATAGTCTCCTCCAGTTCCTTGTCCGTTGGGTGTTTTGTTGTATCCTCAGTTCCGATTGGAACAAATCCTGATCGTAGTTCTCGGGGTGGGATCTTGATGTTGGCATTGTGATTGGGTTTTGGCTTTGGCACTTTCGACTAAGTGTTGACTGTAACCTCGTGGTCGAGTTGTATTCATAGCATATTGGGTGAGTCGGGTATCCGGACCGTTCTTCTCTGACTTTGTTAAGTTCTGACAACGTAAGTTTTGTAGCTAAGGTAGTGGCTCCAGATTTTTTTATCCTTGAGAAAGAAATTGTAAGGTTCTGTATATGCTACGGAAGGATTTTTTGTTTAGTTGAAGAAGGAGGGAGATGACTCCTTGTTTGTGTTTATGTGTATTAGTAGTTGACTGAGATGGCGATGAAGGTTTGCTTTGGGATTTTGTGTTGGTGATTTGATTCAGTCATCTACACTTTGCAGTGGGTTTTCCATTGATTGGTTTGTGTGTTGGTAGCAGCGGCGGTGTTGGAAACTTGCCTATTCAAGCCTAGTTGGCTTGGCTTCTTAAAGGTTCATTAGCAGCATACGGGTTTGACCAAGGCTTTGGTTGGCAGTTTTGAAAGTTGGGATTTCAGAATCATGGCTTGGCAGGTTACATCGGATGGTTCGTGGCAGTTTTTATTTAGTTGCAGCATCCTAGTGCCGAGAGGCAGTGCGTGCGGGCAACTTAGCTTCTTTGCTTCAGTTTGAGATGCGGCTATTGTCCTTGGACACCTAGTCCTTGGCTAATCTCTGCAAGAGGCGGGATATTCCAGATTTCAACAGTGTTCCAGTTAGTACGAGGTCCTTCTACCATGGTTGGACAGACTCAATAGCGTAAGTTTGAGCTTAAGTGGTGGTGTATGCTTTATGTGGTCAACTTGTGCGGGTTGAGACTAGCGAGGCTATTTTGAGTTCTAATGATACGTAGAGACTGGTAATCGCCATTCATTTTCTGAGGATTTGAAAGCTTGTTTAGTTGAATCTTCTGAAGTTGTTGTTTATGTGGGGTTCCAGTATTGGTTAGACTCAGCCAGTATGGACTAGCAGTTCGGTATGATATATGCTTTGAAATGGTTGGTTGTGTGCATATCCTATAGAGCGGTTGATTCGAGCCAAAGGAATGAGTTGAAGGTAAATGCAAAAAAAAATTATGGCTAAATGGTAACTGTGAACCCCATGCACCTTTTTCCTTTGCCTTTGGGGTGTTTTGACTTGGTACTTATGGCATAGTGGATTTCTGCCCAGGAAGAGCTTGGTAAGATGACTTCAGCTCAGAATGGTGTTCGAGTGCTCGAAATTGCAGCGATACTCTCAGATTTTGGAGCTTAGCGGGTGATTTCGAGCTTTGTGGTAGGCTTACCACACTCCTTGCAGAGATTGGTTTTGGTTTTTGTCTATTGGGTAGGTTTCTCTAGTTCATTCGCTTTTAGTTGACTCAGACTCGGCATGGTGCAGCGATTGAGTTTGTTCTATAGTTTGGAAGTTCTCCGTCAGCACAAGGTATCCATATGTGCCTTTCCTAACTTTGGTGTGCAAAGTTCTTTCGGGTCAGATAGTTGGTTCAGCTGGGTTCAATTATCAAGTTTGATGTTAGCAAAGTGTTCTTCCGTTTCTTGATAGCCAGTTGGGTCAGGTAACTCCAGTTTTCAAGGACTTACCACGGGTTGTTATCTTGGATGGCAAAAGTTAGTAGACTTTAGCTTGACTTTGGTAGAACTTGAGTATAAAGGGTGACTTCGTTCGTGTAGAGTATAGGCGAAGGCTATGTATTTCTGGGGTTTCTGTTGATGCTTCTATGGTGGTTGGGTGTTCGACTTATATGCAACCTCTGGTTATGGTGTGAAAGGGTTCTGTTCAGGATAAAAGAGATTTGCGTATCAGCGGGTTCATAAGTTGGAGTTTTGGTTTTATGGCTCTTCTGGTAAATTTGGTTATGGTTTCGAAGATTCGAGCTCTATGTGTGTATAGCCTTGCTTCTTTGGTTTCGATGTTGTGTCGGTGCTTATCGGTTGAGATTCTCGAGGTTTAGTTTGGGTTGGCAAATCTTTGCAGTTTTGGAGTTTGAGTTTGGAATCTATCTTGGCTAGTAAGGAGTTTAGACTTTATTGCCTTCGTTGGTTCTGTTCTATTGGGTGCCATCCGGTCGAAGAGGCTACCCAGGTTGTCCAAGAGAGTAGTGTGGGCTGTGTTGCCGCTGTATTTTTAATCTCTAGTCTATCCTTCTTTCCTGACTTTCGGGGACGAAAGTCTTTTTAGTAGTGGATGATGTAATGACCCTCCCAGTTATTTACATATTTTCACCATTCTTGTACAGTTAGAGCTTACCCGTAGCAGCCCCAAGTCATTTATGGCTTGAGGGGACCGGTAGTTTGGTGCCTGGGCCATTTGCTTGGTCTCTTTGGCCACTCCTTGTTTTAGAGCTTTTAGCTTTTGAAATTGTTGACTTTAGTCAACATTCTTGGTGAACGTGCTCGAAATCAAATGCTAATAGTTCTGTTAGCTTCGGAGCGTGGACATTGGTCTAGAGGGATATTTGGTCGGGATCTGGGGGATTTTCAGCTTGGAATTCTCTCTCATTCTGTGTTTTCAGACCAGTTAGGCTGGTTTGGTTGACTTTGGTCAACATTCGGAGAAGACAGCCTCGGATGGGAATTTTGTCAGCGCTGTTAGCTTCGGAATGCCGAGTTTGGACTAGGTAGGCGGTTAGTTTTGTCCCCGGGTGAGCCGGGCTTATTTTGGGTGTTTGGTTGGTTGTGATAGTGTTGACTTGGGTCAACATTCCTTCAAGACGACCTCGTATGGAAGTTTCAGCGATTCCATTGAGTCCAGAACGTCGTTTCCACTTTAATAGCACAATTGTTTTTTGAGTATCGAGTTCCGATTGTGCCCGGAATGCCCCGTGGGAGTTTTAAGCTTTGATGGATTTTATTGCAGGCAGGGCCTTCAGCGCCAATGGTGACAAGGTAGCGCGATCGCGCTAGCCTGTGCGTGCCATCAGAACTGATGGCGCTGTGCCTGCGCGATAGCATTCTAGCGCCCGCCCGCGTGCCTGCGCGATCGCGTCCCTCCAGCGCGATAGCGCAGATGCACCTGGCTCCCTCCTGCGCGATGGTGCTCCTTTAGCGCCGATGGCGCTGGTCTGTGGTCAACAACTATAAAGTGCTGGAAGTCATTTTTCCAGCCACTTCTTCCATCCTTTCTCACTCTAAACTCAATTTCCTCTCTACCAAATTGCTCTAAAACAATTCTAAACCTTGGGGAGTTGATTGTTCGTGGATTTTCCGTTGCCCTTCGTCTCTTGGTAAGCTTCTTCTTCACTTGGATTTCCTAAATTCCTCCATTGTTGCCTTCTTCCAAGCTTGAGAATTCTTGTGTAAATTCTGCCCCTGAAGCTAGTGCATGCTCGTGAGGGGTAAGAATTCTTCGTTTAGGCCGGAATTCCATCATTGTGGTAGGTAATTCTTGCCCAACTTCCGTTTCATTTCTTGGAAATTCCATCTTAAATTATTGAATTGAGCGATCTGTTTTGAGCCCCATTTGTTGTCTGTTTTCGCTCAATTTTTGGGCATGCACTCCCGAGATATTAAGGAACACAAGTGTGTTTTTCGTTTCCTGTTTTGGGTCATGCGGCCCATGAGCCCGTTTGTGACCCAGATTTCGACCTGGTTATGTTTATGGCATTATGGGTATTGTTAGTCTTGTTTTGACGTATAGATTATTGTTTTGATATTAGTTTTGCTAATTGGAGCTCCCAAAGCAGTTTGATCACGGACAATGCCGTCCCCACTGCTATTCGTCAGACGACAGGTAGGTTATGGCTTTCCCTACCTAGACTCTACGTATATAGGCTATAACTGCATTAATTAACATCCTTGGGTGGGTTGTTATAGGTTGGTACCCCAGACCTTGTCTGCCTTGTTCGGCTATTTATTTCATACGTTGTTTGTAGTATTCTCGTAGTATTGTATATTACCCTAATAGTCCTGTGCGGCCTTGTACTGACTCTGGAACATAGACGGTGGGTTATTTGGGGAGTGTCCACGAGTCCCAGACATCAGGACATAGAGATTATCCTTTTAGGCTTGTTATGTCTGCTAAGTAGTTGTTAAGCCTGTGCAAGGCTGATAGGAATTATTGTGAGCCGCTGGGCTAATTTATATTTGTGTGCAAGCATATCATCAATGAAAAAGGTTTTCCCCTGCATGTTTTACTACAGTTTTGGCTGCAAGCCACTACAGACGGTTTTCCTAAACTTGCATGTCCCTGGGGGCCCCTTTTTGGTACTGTTGAAGATAGAAAAGGGTATTTTTGGATGTTTTCGCACTAATTTTATTATGAGTATTAGTCTCTGTCGGGCAGAGCATCAGATATGATTTTATTACTGATACTAGTCTCTATCGGGGGGAGCACTAGACTTGAGTTACTGCAGTTTTTGACCCGATCACACTCTGGGCACCCTTGGAGAGGGATTACTGAGGCTTTTATCACTGATTTAGACTCGAGTATACCTTGGTCACCTTGTGAGAGGGTCTTCTGAGATTACTACTACTGTTTTAGACCCGGGTAGAAGCCGGGCATGTACTATGAGATTTTGAGTTTGAGCTACATTTGAGACTTAGCCACTGGCTTAAACTCGGACTTGATTCCGGAGGACATGTTTTGAGATTGAGTTTTTGTATGTGGTCGAGAGGTAGACCTCCATGGACCCCTGTCGTTCTTGGGCTATAGGCTACGGGCTGACACAGTGTGCCAGGAGGGGGGGTATACGGCGGGGGAGAGCTACACGGGAAAGAGCCTTCCATGGGTACTGCCTCTATACAGACCCGTGGGGTGCCTGAGGGGGAACATACCGGTTATTGTCACATCATATCATATCATGCATTGATTCCACCCATGTTTGTTGTGTGCTCAGTGTACTCTCCGGTTGTATGGGAAGCCGGAGGGTTTGTTTTAACTTCATTGCGTTCCTCGGTTGTATGGGCAGCCGTTGGGACTGTAGGTAGATTATACTTACTCCTGTATTTATTTAGAGCTTGTCTTGGCAATCAGTTATCGAAGGATTAGTGATGGTTAGCCTGTTGAGGCTTCGGTTGTGGGAATTCTGATTATTGAGAGAGCTAGGGGGTCCCATATTATTGAGGCACTTTTGTGTGGCCTTCTGAGGGGAGTATAAGATCCTAGTTCTTTTCTTGTCGGGAGTTGAGTGGTATATTTCGGTTATTGTGGGTTAGTTATTCCATCCTAGGGCTGTACTTGTGAGCTGATTTACTGATTATGCTACCATATGATTGGATGAGTGTTATGATTTCCTTATACTTGTTGATTCCATTTTGAGTATGTTGGACTGTTTTTCATCTTTTCCTTCTACTTGAGGTTACTGGTATACCGCCATTTTCTCAAACTATCTCTTTCTCTTTACTTACTTATATTGTTGTGCAAGGACTCCTGATGCGTTCTCCTTTCCTTCACCTGTGATTCTGTGTGATTATATTTTCTATGCTAACATGTTTTACTTGTAACTTTTGGTTGTCTAATCTTTGTGCTAGCTTCTTGTGCCTCCTTTATTGCTTCAATGACTGCTTTTTGCTATCTGTTACTTACTGTTTTTATATCTTATATGCGCTCAGTCGATCGATGATACCTACTAAGTACCCGTTGTTTTGGTGCTCATACTACACTTCTTCACTTTCTGTGCGGATATTAGTTGAGCTTTCGTCATTGATCGCGTTGGAGACTCGTGCAAATTGTGGATATACGAGACTAGGGTGAGCGCCTGGTGGTTGGGGCTTGACCATATCTCATCGTTGGGCACTATTACTCTTTGTACTTTTGGAGACAAATTGTATTGTATTTTGTTACTTCTGGCACTTGTACTCTATTAAAAGCTTTTGTACTATCGATACCAAGTCTTGGGGTTGGTGTAGTTTTCTTTATGTATATATTCGAGTTTTGCTTCCGCTTTGTCTACCTTTACATTCTACTTCTGGTTATTTCTGCTTGTTGGTGCATTTAGGTTAGGTAGTAGCCCATTACTAACCATTCTGGGATACAAGGATTGGTTCGCCTACTGGGGGTTGTAGGTGCCATCATGACCTGAGAAATCGGGGCATGACAACTTGGTATCAGAGCTCTAGGTTCATCGGTGTCGTGGTACAGAGGAAAGTGTCTAAGTAGAGTCTCATGGATCGGTACGGTTACGTCCGTATCCTATCTGCGGGAGGCTACAGGGCATTGTTAGGAAAAGTTTCATCTTCTTGGCTTCTTCTCATGCGTTCCTAGATCTATTGACTTCTAAGACTTTAGTTGTTCATTCATTCTCAGATGTCTAAGATGAGTTCAACAGCGACTGGTGTCGAGGCTTCTGTGCCTGATTCTTCAGTGCTTCCGTCAGTGCCAGGACTTCAGAAAGAGATTTTACAGCCTCAGCTAGGGGGTGTTGGGCCAGCTCATCCTACGATTGGATGTGTAGCGACCCCAGTTCTTCAGTACACCGTGGCTAGGACTTTGGGTCCTCCAGTGAGTGTTTTAGTACCTGATTTTATGAGTGGTGCTTCAGTTAGGGTTGAGCTTCCAGTTCTTTAGCAGGGTTGTCGATCGGTATTGGAGTATGAGGCGGGATTTTAGGACATGGTTAGGCATACTGCAAAGGTTGTACCTTCAGAGTTCGATAGGGTTCAAAGCTTTATGGGAGGTTTGATTTCACCGCTCCGTTTGGCGACTGAGCACTTGGTTACAGTTGGGACGAATTTTCTTCAGGTAGTGGACTATGCTTAGGTTGTTGAGGGTTTATGTCATGAGGCTCACAAAGGTAGTGCTAAGAGACGTCGTCGCCAGGACAGTTCTCGAGGTTTTTAGACTTGAGGTAGGGGATTCTCTACCAGAGATAGGTTCCTTTCTGATCTACCAGGTCGATTTCAGTTGCTCCATGGGTTCCAGAGAGTGGTTGTGTAGGAAATATTGAGCAGAGTAGGCAGGGTGCAGATCATATCCTTCGGGGTTTGCCTTAAAAGGGTGTAGGCCGTGGTGGCCAGTCAGGTTCAGTGAGATTTTTTCGTTGGGATTCATCTAGTAGAGGCTATTTTCAGTGTGGTGAGCCTGGGCACTTTGCTAGGAACTGCCCCACGATTGTGTATCCTGGTCAGCCTGGTTCTTATGAGTGTGGAGAGATTGGTCACCCTTATAGAGCTTGTCCCCGGTGAGGGACGGTTGGGACTTCAGTTTTGACCACTCAGTCAAGAGTTAGATCCCGTCAACTTGATGCTCCTCTTAGTGGGCCAGAGGTAGAGGTTTTTGATATCATTTCTCCAAGTCAGGCCTTTGCTACCTTTGACTTTTGTTAATCCTACTCGCATTGTGATTCTTTCCTTTCTATCATTTATTTTCTTATATGCCTACCTGCTACTTGTTTAGTTATTTGGCTACCTGAATTATAGTATCGATATGTTATTTTATGGGTAGTTTAATTCTTTAGTAGTGGATGGGGGTGGGTTAGACTTGTGAGGTGTTTTACTCGGAGTTGTAGCTTGTGAGTAGGCTTTGTAGAGCTCGCTTCCTGGTTGTTGTGGTTCTAGGCTTGCTTTGGGTCTTCCTTTTTAGCGGTCCTAGATGGTTGTTGCCTAGTCTATTATCTACCGTGGCTAGAGATCCATGTAATGGTTTGGTGTATTATCGATAATTATGTCGGGTTGAGACTTTGCCTTAGTTGGGAGATATTGGTTATGCTAGTGTGCATAGATCAGTTTGGCCTCTCATGTGTTTAGAGTTGACCCTCTTCGTTGATTAGCTTAGGAGGTTGGCAGGTATGTGGGTTGTTCCCATAGTCTCCTCTAATTTATTATCTGTTGGGTGTTTTGTTGTATCCCCAGTTTCAGTTGGAACGAATCCTAATCGTAGTTCTCGGGGTCTGCTCTTGATGATGGCATTGTGATTGGGTTTTGGCTTTGGCACTTCCGAGTAAGTGTTGGCTGTAACCTAGTGGTCGAGTTGTATTCATAGCATATTGGGTGAGTCGGGCATCTGGACCATTCTTCTCCGGCCTTGTTAAGTTCTGACAACGTAAGTTTGGTAGCTAAGGTAGTGGCTCCAGATATTTTTTATCCTTCAGAAAGAAATTGTAAGGTTCTGTATATGCTACGGAAGGATTTTTTGTTTTGTTGAAGAAGGAGGGAGATGACTTCTTGTTTTTGTTTACGTGTCTTAGTAGTTGACTGAGGTGGCGATGAAGGTTTGCTTTGGGATTGTGTATTGGTGATTTGATTCAGCCATCTACACATTGCAGTGGGTTTTCCATTGATTGGTTTTTGTGTTAGTAGCAGCGGCGGTGTTCGCAACTTGCGTATTCAAGCCTAGTTGTCTTGGGTTCTTAAAGGTTCATTGGCAGCATACGGGTTTGACCAAGGCTTTGGTTGACAGTTTTGAAAGTTGGGGTTTCAGAATCATGGCTTGACAGGTTACATCGGATGGTTCGTGGCAGTTTCTATTTGGTTGCAACCTTCTAGTGCGGGAGGCAGTGGGTGCGGGCAACTTAGCTTCTTTGCTTTAGTTTTAGATGCGACTATTGGCCTTGGACACCTAGTCCTTGGCTAACCTCTGTAGGAGGTGGGATATTCCTGATTTTAGCAGTGTTTCAGTTAATACGAGGTCCTTCTACCATGGTTGGACAGACTCAGTGGCGTAAGTTTGAGCTTCAGCGGTGGTGTATGCTTTATGTGGTCAACTTTTGCGGGTTGAGACTAGCGAGGCTATTTTGAGTTCTATTTTGGTTAGACTCAGCCAGTATGGACTAGCAGTTCGATATGATATATGCTTCGAAATAGTTGGTTGTGTGCATATCCGGTAGAGCGGTTGATTCAAGCCAAAGGAATGAGTTGAAGGTATATGCAAAAATTTCTATGGCTGGATGGTAACTTTGAACCCCATGCACCTTTTTCCTTTGCTTTTGGGGTGTTTTGACTTGTTACTCATGGCATGGTGGACTCCTGCCCGAGGAAAGCTTGGTAAGACGACTTCAGCTCAGAATGGTGTTCGAGTGCTCGGAGTTGCAGCGATACTCTCAGAGTTTGGAGCTTAGCCGGTGATTTCAAGCTGTATGGTAGGCTTACCACACTCCTTGCAGAGATTGGTTTTGGTTTTTATTTGTTGGGCAAGTTGCCCTGGTTCATTCGCTTCCAGTTGACTCAGACTCGGCATGGTGCAGCGGTTGGGTTTGTTCTACAGTTTGGAAATTCTCCGTCAGCACAAGGTATCCACATGTGCCTTTCCTAACTTTGGTGTGCAAAGTTCAGTCGGGTTAAGATGGTTGATTTAGCTGGGTTCATTATCGAGTTTGATGTTAGCAAAGTGTTCTTTCGTTGCTTGATAGTCAGTTGGGTCAGGTAACTCCAGTTTTTAAGGACTTGACACGGGTTTTTATCTTGGATGGCAAAAGTTAGTAGACTTTAGCTTGACTTTGGTAGAACTTGAGAATAAAGGGTGACTTCGTTTATGGTAGAGTATAAGCGAAGGCTGTGTATTTCTGGGGTTTCAGTTGATGCTTCGATGGTGGTTGAGTATTCGACTTGTATGCAACTTCTGGTTATGGTGTGAAAGGGTTCTGTTCAGATTTGCGTATCAGCGGGTTCATAAGTTGGAGTTTTGTGCAAGGACTTTAGGTGCGTTCTCCTTTCCTTCACCTGTGATTCTGTATGATTATATTTTCTGTGCAAGCATGTTTTATTTGTAACTTTTGGTTGTCTACTCTCTGTGCTAGCTCTTTGTTCCTCCTTTATTGATTCAGTGACTGCTTTCTTGCTATCTGTTACTTACTGTTTTTATATCTTATATGCGCTCAATCGGACGATGATACCTACTAAATACCCATTGTTTTGGTGCTCAAACTACACTTCTGCACTTTTTGTGCAGATATTAGTTGAGCTTTCGTCGTTGATCACGTTGGAGACTCGTGCAGATTATGGATATTCGAGACTAGGGTGAGCGGCTGGTGGTCGGGGCTTGACCGTATCTCATCTTTTGGAACTGTTACTCCTTGTACTTTCGGAGACAAATTGTATTGTATTTTGTTACTTCTAGCACTTGTACTCTATTAGAAGCTTCTGTACTATCGATACCAAGTCTTGGGGTTGGTGTAGTTTTATTTATGTATATATTCGAGTTTTGCTTCCGCTTTGTCTACCTTTACATTCTGCTTTCGCTTATTTCTGTTTGTTGGTGCATTTTGGTTAGGTACTAGCCCATTACTAACTATTTCAGGCTACGGAGATTGGTTCGCCTACTGGGGGGTTGTAGGTGCCATCGTGACCTAAGAAATCGGGTCATGACAAGTATTGCCTTCTTATGACTTAATGCTTGATTTTACCTATCTCTTATAGAATTGGCTAAGTTTAAGATTTAAATTCAGGTTAGTTGGTTCTCCCATCGGAGGATTGTGTGGGTGCCCCTCAGGGTCTAGTTGGGTCGTGATAGTTATTTTTAGAATTTCAACTTTATGGGCCATTATAAATAGTCCTATTACATTTTTTTGTAAGAGAGTTAGCAAGTTAGTTTGTAATTTTAGTTTTGCACGTTAGTTCAGAGTTTTTGGACAAATTCAAAATTTTCTCTCTAGTTTCTTGAACAAAAAACACTATTTCTCTTTCAAGCTTTAATCCTCAAAGTAAGTTTATGAATTCTTTTAACTTATATTCTTATTATTTTCTTTCATGTATAAATAGCTAAATCTTTTACTAAGGTTGTGAAATTCAATGTGATTGTGAAGTTCATAAAGTTTTCATATGTTGAATGATATCAGGGTAGTAAGATATCAAACCTCTCCTTGTTCTTAATTATTAGTTGGTGGTTTTAAATATGAACTTGTGTCATAATATTTATAAAAAAATTGGAAAAGCGGATTAAGATTTGATAGAAGAATTTTTGCATAAATTTGAGGCGCTAATCCTCATTTAATAATTTTTGTTAGGAATAATAAAATTTAATTGAAATAATCAGGCCCTCTTGTTTAAATAACTCATAAATTATGAGAATATCATATAAAAATAAATCATTCAACTCTTGAAAAATATTGAATGATAGTGCAGGGATTGAGTGCAGATCTAAATCTCGAATATCTGTAATGATATGAAATCGACGAACAATCCAGTCCATTGAGGGGACACAACCTTAGTACTTTAATCAATATAGTTTTACATTCAAAGTATTTATTGTAATTTTTAGTCTTTAATGATACAAAATATTTTCAACCCTTACAGAATAGAAATTAACTGTCAATTTGGTATTTGTCCAATTAGTACGAGTTTTCTCCCTATTTCATGTAGGATTTTATCCCAACCTTATTTGAATTACTATATTGACATACGATCGCGTTACATTATCTGAAGGTGTATCTTGAACATATAACTTTACAAGAAAAGGTACCTAAAGTTGCACATGAAATTAGTTTTAAATAAGAAGATTAAGAAGCTCATACGTGTCAACAAGAAGAAGGTCAAATCAAATTAGGAATAGACTCATGACAAGACTTGAACTAATTCTAGGTTGGATTGGAGAGCTGGAAGGATACTACTTGCTCCTATAAATACATCAGTACATTGAACCTTTGGAGTTTGAACACACTTAAAGACAGAGTCCCTAGAGTGTTCTCAATTCTACACAAAGAGTATCAAAGAAGAAGTTCATGCTACAATAAAAAACATGTCTGTATCAAGTTTTATTAGTAAAGTTCTTTAAATTGCAATAGTTAGTTTTCTTGGAGTTGTTCCAAGACAGGATTTTTATTACATTCATATATTATAGTAGGTGTTGTCTTATTTATTATAAGGGACTTCATTGACCAGGATAAAGTTATTGAAGATTGAGTGGATAGACACATAACTGTTGGGATATTTAGGTGTTACAAGGGCCATTGTAAATCATTAAAGTTTGGGCTCAAGTTTTTGTGGAAGAGTTTGGAAAAGTCCTACAAGAGGTAGGTCATGATTTTAACTCCCTTGGGCAAGCAGTTTTTCACATAAAATTCTTGTGTTGATTTACTATTCAGCAATTCACCTTCTTGGATAGTTGCTAAAAGAACCTGATTCTTTGAGCGCTTAGGTCGCAGCCAAACTAACAAAGAAGATTTGACAAATAATTTTTCACTCAAAACTCTTCCACTTTATGCGACAGTTTCGAAAAAGTTATTCAAAAAATATGGGGACTATCTATATTAAAAAAATGTGACAAGTATTTAAAGGTATACACGTGGTAGACAAGGCATATTCAGAGATAATAATAGAAAAGCTTAAGTGATATATAAAAGGGTTATTGACTGATTTCAGTCTCAAACCTCATTTCAAACACATGTCTCTTGCATTGGAATCAAATGATCAACACACACATGTCTGAAAATTGGCAGTAGGAGATAAGTCATGTATTTTGATATTTGGGGGATCATGACTTATTCCATTTTCAGAAATTCACGATCTTCACATCCGAAACAGTTATATCATGACAATATATGATATATTCTAAGTTATTATCATAGAGAACTGAGCTATATTTTGAAGGAAATAAATTGGTCCTCTATGATACCATGTCAGTATATATTATATATACCTCGTGGGTATCAATAAAAGATTGAGGAAATTTTTGAATGAATGAAAAAGTCTAAGATGCCCTGTCAGTATTAGATAAATACCATGTGAGTTTCATAGAGGACTCATGAGTTTTATTTTTGAAAGAATGAATTTGTCTTCTATGATCCCTGTCAATATATGATATATAACATGTTAGTATCATAGAGCACCAAGTGTTTTTCTTGAAGAAATAAACCAACTTCTATGATAGTTTATCAGTATATGATATATGCTATGTGGGTATCATAAAGGACTAATGAGTATTTTTTAAGGAATGAACCAATCTTCTATGATACTCTCTCATTACATGATATACAACATTTGGGTATCCTAGTATATTGTATCAGTATAATTCAACTTCTAGTGATATATTATTTTTGGTATATTATATGATAGAATCAATTGTCTTATGATAATTGATTTAAAAAAAAATAAAATGGTGTACTATATTAGTTATTTTTTTTATTATATGGAGAAAAAAAGCAATAATTAAAAAGAACAAAAATAAAAGGAGTCAAAAAGATGTGTAGAATGATTATGCAAATAAAAATAGAAAATAAGGAAAATATAATTTGAAAAAAAATTAAATGAAGTTAGAAAAGGATGAAAAAAAGAAAAGAGAAAAATAGAAAACATGTATAACGTATATGTTGTTCTGATAAGTGATTTAGTCTCATGATCCAAAGTGACTGTGGGTGGCACCCACATTAACCCTTCGTGGGAGAATCATCTAACTTGAATTTTAATCCAAACACTTAACCAATTTTAAAAGAGTAATACAAAATTAACTTTAATCAATACCAATGGTCAAAACTAATATAATAAAAGTGTGGAAAAAATTGAACTACCTATTATATTTTCCAAGATCCAAAAGTCTTGTACAAGTCTGATAAATAAAAATATCTAAGATGTCCATAACTAATGAAAAGTAAAAAGTCCCATCATCCGAAAGAGGGACAATGACCAGATGAGGATCTATTGCAGCCTGAGATATAGTTCTCACCCTTGGATCAAAGTCTACAGTCCTAGCTAGAGGTAAGGTCGTGTCTGAGCCCCTGAAACACGATTTGCACTCAATAATATAAGAGAATATGGTAGATCAGTATAAACCACCATATACTGGTAGGTATCATAGGCTAACTCAAATTAGAACAAGTATGCAGTCAAATCAAACAACAAGTAAATGGAACTACAACACTTAAAAAATATTTCACTCAACAGATAAACACCTCAAGTCAAACCAACAAGTTTGTAACACATTAAATAAATCGAGAATATCATCATCTCAATTCAAGTGCTAATACTCTCAATAGTCATATTACATTGGGATCTCTGACGACCTAACCTTCACGATTTTATTCAGTTCCTTTAGTTCATCTCAGTTTCACCATTCTGACCCAAAAAATTTATCAATAATGTCAAAGTAACTAAAAGTGTGTATACACATGCTAAAGGAACTTATTTCTGCTCAACTAGTAATGACATGTAGGGGATGCACTATGGTCCATGTACAGTACCAGCTCGTTGTATTTGATCCACAGTAACTAAATGAATAATAAAGCTCGTATCGTCTCATGGTACCCTATCCATAATAACAATAATTAATATCAATATATGTACCAGCTCGTGATATCCACTCCAACTAACAATATGAACATATGATTCCAAATTTCTACCTTTCAAGATTTACACAGTGCACTAGTATGCTCTATTATTCATGTTCTTTCAATCAATATCTTATAAATACAGCTTATTCAATCAAGCATACAACATGATCACAATCATTAACTTAAACATATCCGAAGATAAAACACAAGTCATTTAATTCAAACACATACAAGCACTAAAATGAGTCTCAACTCTAATTAAATTATTAGCTACCTGTCATGCCCCGAGGCTACCCCCTAAACATAACACGAGACTCGGGATCACAAGTGTCCCAAATTAACCCTTGGTCATAGCATACTCAGTCATTCATAAGAAAACATAGTGGAAGCATAAATAGGAGTTAGATAAATCCAATCCTAAAATGGCCAAGTCATAATGAAATACAGTCTGAAAAAGAGACTTGAATACTGTCTATGTCTGAAAAGCCTCTAAACATGACATAAAGAGTTGCTAGGACAAGACCCTAGCTAACTCGAAGTATGAAAGTAAACAGTCATAATATAACTAGGATCATAACTAGCCCTCGAACAATGAGGACTCATCAACAGCTAACTGGAAAGGCCTGCGGTCTCTAGACACATGCCTGAGGGAGGGAACCTGAGTCTGCATCATTAAGAGGATGCAGCGCAATATATGCGTCAGTACTATAAGATGTACAAAGTATGTGAGTTATGCATGATCATGATAAAAACATACTTAAAATATGCTAAAAAGGAATTTGTTCGTAATAAGAGATAACATGGGTAAACATCAAGATATAAGACATGAAATATGAAATAAAGTCAAGATTCAATGTAGAGTATCATATAACTTCATAGCTTGAAAGTAATTATGTGGGAGTTTCTCTTAACCGACATAAACCATGATGAACTATATAGATTCTAGCATCATGCACCCACACTGAAAAAGGTTATCCTAACCGGCCAAGGTTAGAACTATATCATACCAGGATTCTATCATAAGCCACGGAGGGCACTTACGGTGGCACGTAGTTTTGGGACTAAGGGTACTCTTACCCCGTCCAACTCGGTAATAAATACTACTCCCAAAACATAATGTGAAGCTCACATACATGTGAAATATCTGGATGTCATAGCTTGTTCATAACCCGGATCTTCATACTACTCACGAACCTTAGTTTAGAAATAATTCATGAGCATTGATGGCACATCGGGTGTCTTGTCTTGCATAATACTTCATAACTTGAAAACTTGCATGGCTCTAGTTCAATTTTATAATAACATATATTTTTATAGAACATAAGAACTAGGCATGCACTTGCTTGAAATTCATGAAATCACGCTATCAAATACCCCAATTTACTTGAATCAATTCATGCATATAAAATTTGCTATAATTAGCCTTCAATTCATGAAATTGGAGTTCACATGTAAAAACCCATGCAATTTAATAGTAAATTTCATAGTAGAATCATGACAAAATAATTTATAGGAAAGCCCATAAGAATTGGGTAAGAATCCTAATTTGAAAGTTCATGAAATCAAAATAGAATTCAGGGGTTTTGGGCATAAAGAAAAAAGGAACCCCTTATTGAATAACCACATGCCTTAATTAAAGCTAACCCAACTGAAATTGAAAAGAAAATGAGGCTTAAACTTGGAGCATGAGACTTGGAGCTTGAAGGAGTTCTTTTCCCAATTTGGTAGATGAATGAGGGAATAAGGAATGACTTAGGCTAATAAGGGTACAAACCCTACTAAAAGAGGCCAAAATGACCTCACTTAAGAGTTAAAAGGGTGGATAATTACAAAAATCCCCCTGGAACTTAAAATAGAAGCTGCAGAACATCCCGCCTCATGAGCTACCCGAAGGGCGTCGCACCCACGATGGCCCATCGGGAAAAGAAATCGGGTAAGCTGAGTTAAGGTAAGGGTTGTTGGATGGTTTTGATGGTGCATCCCATGACCCATCACAACTACGACACCCGCGGAGACCACACGTCGAGGAAGGGGGAGTCTGGGGGAGAATTCCTCTAGACCATTTTAACAGTGGGTTCTGACGGGATGTCGTACCCACGATGCCTGTCGTGGCCGCCCGTCGGTTGGAAGGGTGCTGCTTGGCAGCTGCTGGTCGATTCCCACGGCACACCCCATAGGCTATCAGGACTCCGACGCCTGTGGAAGCTTCCCATCATGACCAACAATCACATAAAAATTTGGGTTCTAAGCTAAATAGTTGGTTCGCATTCCAGGGTGTTACACTACCTTGAATGAAGAATTCTCGACTCAAGCTGGTTCTGTTTCTCCCAAGCACACATGCAAGTGTACGTGGTCATGCAAGTAATAAAGTGGCTCTTTGCGAGCCGAATATCTATCCCACAGGGACTTAATGTTTAGCAAATGATCCAACTTAATTAACACTATTGAGATTAAACAAGTGCGATTCGTAACCAAGAGTTTGAGCTTTGTTTTTATAAACTAAATACTATAAATAAAGACAATATAAAATTTGGATTATAAATAATATATGGAGAGATCCAGGGTTGAGGCATTTACTTCATATTCATGCAGAACTATGGTTTCTAGTCGGTGTTGGTGTTTATCGTGATTGTTAATCTATAGGGTTGATGTTACAACTCGGGAATGGTCATCCTCTAAGTCATCTACCCAAATTAATCTCACAACTACATCATTGAGCGGGGATGTGAGTTTGTAATTCGAATGCATTAAACTATCTTCCCATTTTATTAACCAAGTGGGGCATTTAGGTATATCACAATTCTAACCGTAAATCATCCTTTACAATTTCTAACTAACAATAAAAGACATTATCCACACTGCCTACGTTTTTTATTCCGTCCCTCCACTCCTATGGTCAATTCGTTTTGAAACTTAGATTCACCCTAAAGTTCATGACGCTTTAGAATAGTTAAAACAAGAACGTAAGAACAATCACATGACATGATATACATAAAAACCAACTAATAAACCATACTTAAGCAATCATATTGTAGCCTCAACCCTAGAAATAGGGTGTTTAGCCACTCATAATCTAATTGGCAATTACAAAATTGATGTAGTTCATACAAGAATTAAGTAAAGAAAAAGTAGAGAATAAGAACCCTAAGGCAACCTCCTCCTTGTGTTTTTGCTATCCAAAACCGTCTAAGTGTGTTTACAATTCAAGCTAAGTGTCCTATTTATAGTGTTGGATAAGTTACACCTGACGAGGACCAAATCTGTGGCACCTCAACATCGCGGAGCCTAAGCTCCGCCACGCCAGTGTTGCGCCAGGCCAGCTCTGTGGCACGCTCATAAAATGGCAGCTAACTGTCGTGCCACGCCAAGAAAATGGAAGCTCACTGGAATTATCCATCCAGTCGATGTCTTGCCTCCAGGCCACGCCAATAAAATGGAGCATAGCTTCCGTGGCATGAAGGTGTATTTTGGCTTTCCATTTTTGCCTCCAACGCAATCCTTTCACCTTCCTTTGTATCCCATGGTTCGTCACTTGTTTTAAGGCCTCATTTAGCTTCCATAGATCCTATAATATTATCCTACACAACTCATAACACAAACTAGTCCATATAACACAATAGATCTCATCAAAGTACACTAGAAAACACTTAGCTCAAACTAGCAACACTAGTTTTATCGTCTAAACTCTATTTGATCAATTTGACTCTTGACTTGTTCCAATTGTACCTTGAACACTATAAACATGTACTTTAGCAACCAAATACACACATACAACCTATATGCCCCAATATCACATCAAGTTATCCTCAAAACTAAGCTAAATGTGCATAGATAATGACACTTAGGTGTATAAATATGCCTATGATCACCACCCTACACTTAAAGCCTTGTTCATTCTCGAACAACTCTTTAAATTTATCACAATCAAGGAAGACTACAACATCCCTATTGAGATTAGGACACTCAATCTAGAACTACAACGACTACATCAATATCAAATTCTACCTTAGGCATGTCATATTGCAATTTAAACACATGAATACTACTTCAAGACTTCCTAGCCTCGAGAATTGACTCTACCCAGTTGGAAAACTCATGCACATTACTCAACTAAGAGATCATATAAGTCACCTATACATCATTAAACATGCGCCCTCACCATAAGAGAGTGACCAATATTCACTCAAACATATGCAAATTATTATAAGAATGGGTGTAATAATCAAATTTCACTCACTCTCACAAGGAATTCACATGTCACATAAGATGAGCCATATTCTTGTCCTTCGTGTAGTACTCCACTAATATCAGTATGTCAAAGCTCAAGATCAAGTAGGACTTTAAGGGTTTTAATGTAGGCTAAGGGATGGGTAGAAACTATTTGGTCAAAAATAGTGACTATCTTCCCTAAGCGCTTTACTACATCACATTTTACGTTAAGCTCATCTCCAACCAACCTACTTTACACATCTATTATATTCTCAACCCTCGTTTGTTTTGCCCCATCTCTTTAAGCTAGCTTACACATCTTTAGTAGGGAGTATTTGTTGTCACCACATGATACCTTTTGATATTTTTTCTTTTCATTACATTACTCCCTACCACCAACACATACACCTTTTCAACACACCAAAAGCTATTTTATTGGGGCTTCACTTCACTTTTTCCTTCTTCAATTTTACAGTCCTTAACATCATAATTTCTTAACTAAAGTGCTTAGGAATTTTGGATCAAATTGCGGGCAATTGAAAGAAAAGGAATAAGCTATACGTGAGGCTACCAAAGAATAGGCTATAGGCTCAATGGGGCTAGCTAAGGTCATGCATAAAGGGTAGATAAAGAGGGTATAAAAAATGGCTATCAAAGAAATGCTTATATCATCTCTTAAGCTCAACATTCTTTGTTTCACTTTGCAAACAGACGGAGCAAGTTCTAGACACCAAAATGCAACATGGAATAACAAAAACCTGACTCACACATGGCACATGTTCAACTTAAGAAGGACATTTATAGACTCTCCACCAAGCAAGTGCAAGAATTAAAATTTAAGCTAACAAGAGTTAGATAAAAGAGCCTAGGTGTCTCAAGGTAGTCATTCAATTTTCCAAATCATGCCATAGAATTAAACACCAACTTACAATAAGTAATCATGTGTAGCACCTAGCAAGAGAATCTCTATTTATTTCTAATGAAATTTTTTTTAAATTTACTCCTAAAAATTGATGTGCCTGGATTCTACGGCACATTTTGACACCTTTAACTAAGAATACTCGCAAGTTTTTGAGCAACTTTTGTGTCTTTTGATGTTTTTATGTTGTATTTGCAGGGAATGTAGACAAGGATAAAAAAGAAGTAAAAATACTCAAGCCAAGTAACAAGGGTTGGGATTGACGGAGGACCTGACGGCTCGTCACACAGGTGACTGACCGTCAGGAGAGCCACCAAACCGGGAATCAGCTAAAGGAGCCACTGGATAGCGGCGATGGTTGGTACAACGGCCCGTCACACCTGTGATGGACCGTCAGCCAAGCCGTCAAGTGGGAGCTCAAGGAGAGCCTGCACTGGATAGCAGCGATGGTTGGCGTGACGGACCGTCACATGGGTGACTGACCGTCAGCCAAACCGTCAAGTCAGAGCTAAAAGATGGCATGCACTGGATAGTGGCGACGGCAGGGAGTGACGGCTAGTCGCAGTGGCGACAGTCCGTCAGGCGACTCGTCAAACGTGATGCGGGATTCCGAAAATCCTATTTTTGGACTTTATTTCCTGGACTACTATAAATACCCTGTGTTAGGTTTATTTTATTATTCATTACCCAATAGTTCTAGGATATTTTTGAGCGACTTTTGAGAGGAAGAAATACGACAAACACGTTTGTCTTCTTCTTCACCATATTCTTCCATTGTTCTTGGGATCTTGGTTTCTTGTTCTTGGATAATTGAAGCTTGTGTTCATATATCGTAAGAATCTCTTCTTTCTATTTTGAATATGATTTTCTTCTCTTCTCCTAATAGCATGAGTAACTAACTTCCCACAACTAGGGTTGTGGGAGCCATGGCGAAAGTAGCAATATAGATTCCGGGTAGCGTAGGGTTCAATCTTTATGTTGTCACGTTGTTAATCATTCATTATTAATGTTTTCTAGTGGTTGCAAACATTAGGACATGCCTAGGTTTAATTTTCTTGAGTAAAGAGATTAAAACCGGGAAATTTGATTAACTACGAGGATTCGAGACTACGAACTCTCGTCTTATGATTAATGCTGTAACTAGATTAATCTACTTGATGTTTTAGGATTGAAATAAGCAAGCTCACCTTTTCAAGTTCGAGAGAATTGAAAAGGAAATTCGTCTATTTGGTTGAGAAACGTTTAGATGATACCATTAATTCAATCACATCGTGACATGCATATAGAAAGAACCCGGTTAAGCTTTGAGTCGACATTGTTACGACGCCATGGTGAACACTTCCCTAGTTCACTCTCATATTGATTATTCATCGTACATTATTTTTTGTTTTGATCAAATATTGTTCACACAAACCCCCCTATTTACCGGAAACTATTGATTACTAGTCATCTAATTTACTAACGACTTAATTTGCACCTTATTCCCTGTGGGATCGACCCCAACCTCTGTTGGGTTCTATATTTGACGACGACCGCTTACGCTTCATAATTGGAGTTGTAATTTGGGCGTATCAAATTTTGGCGCCGTTTTCGGGGAATACGGTTGTTTATTAAGTCTGGTGTGTTTATTTGACTCTTAGTCATATTTCCTGATTTTACTTTTATTTGTTGTTTTTGTTTTTTACAGGGTACTGAGTTGTGCATGCCAAGTACCCGACGCTCGGGTGAACCAATATTACCCTACGACCCCGAGCTCGCAAGAACGCTAAGGCAAACCATGAATCCACAACAAATGGAGGTAGCAAGGCTCGCTGCAGAACAACAGGCTCAACAGGATCAGCATCACTTGAATGCCGAAGATATAGAGGATGATACTACATTAGACGGAGTTGGTGCTACAGGCGCCATTGTTCTTCCTCCACTAGCGCCCGGGGCAAAGTTCAACATAACTAGCACAATGCTCCAGCTATTGAACTTAAAGGGATTGTTCATTGGTATGGCTGGTGATGATCCAAACCGACACCTGATGAACTTTGTGGGTATCTGCAAGTCGTTCGAATTGCCTGGAGTAAGTCAGACTGCGATTAGACTCAGGTTGTTTCCATTGTCTCTATCTGATGAGGCAGCGCTATGGTTGACAGAGCTAACCCCCGACTCTATCGCAACCTGGGGAGAGTTGAAAGGAGCTTTCCTAGAAAGGTTCTTTCCTCCCTCTAGGATGATACAGTTGAGAGATGAAATTAGCAATTTCAGACAACAACCTCATGAGGCGTTACATGAGACGTGATTGCGGTTCAAGAAGAAGCTGACACAATGCCCTAACCATCAGTTGACCGACAATTTCCTGATGCAGACATTTTACAGGGCACTAAATTTGGCTACCAAACCGACACTGGATAATGCAGCAGGTGGAGCATTTATGGGTCTCACTTTTATCGATGCCACAGCCATTCTGGACCGGCTCACTAAAACCAGCAGGGCCTGGCATACACGGGACACAAAGATGGCTGCTAGCACTCATGCAGTTGGTATGTTAGCAGAACAACGCAGGAGAGAGGAAGAGCGGGACCAAGATATGGCCCATCTGAAAACGCAAATGGACCTATTGACAATACATTTGCTGTCAGGAGACATGGAGAAAGTGAAAGTTGTGGGTTCCCAAAGTAGAGAAGCAGAGTTCGAGTCTGATGAGGAGGCGAATTATTTGGGTGGTTTCCAGGCCAATGGCCAGGGTAACCAAGGTTGGAACTATCAGAAAGACAACTACTATGAAAAAGCTGGCTACAGAGACCGTTATCAGGGGAACTGGATGAATAAAACTGATAGAGGTGGGTTGTACGTACCACCTGGTAACCGAGAAATAAGTAGCAATGATACAGGGACGTCCAAGTTAGAGAATATGATGGCAAAGATGTTGTTGAAGGTAGAATCTACTGACTCTGAAGTCAAGGAAATGAAATCTGAATTATCATCATTGAGTCAGTTGGTTAATTCTCATTCCACCTCAATCAAGCAGTTAGAGCAACAAATGAGTCAAGTCTCGGCGTCTTTAAATCAAAGGAAAGCTGGAACATTGCCGAGTGACACCATTCAAAACCCGAGAAATGAAGGAAATTGTATGGCAATCACCACCAGAAGCGGTAATACATTATCGGAATCACATCCGATAATTCAGACCCAGAAAGGTAGCATTGCTGAGAAAGATGAGTTAGTAGATGCTGAAAATATGGTCGATGAGGGTGTGAAAGTGTCTATTGAAAAACCCGGTGCGGAAAAAGATGCTACTCAACTGCTCACGGATAAAAGCAAGGAAGTTGAAAAACTTCCAACTATGATGCCTCGGCCACCACCTCCTTTCCCACAACGGTTGAAGAAGAAAGTGGAAGATAGCAAGTTCCTGAACTTCATGACCATGCTAAAACAGATATCAGTAAACATCCCTCTGGTGGATGCGCTTGAACAAATGCCCGATTATGCCAAGTTCATGAAGGACTTGATCACAAAGAAGAGGTCGGTAAGTTTTGAACCGGAAGACAACCTCCACCATTGTAGCGCCATTTCATCAAGGTCGCTAGTCCAAAAGAAAGAAGACCCGGGTGCGTTCACTATTCCTTGCACCATAGGGGAGTTTAACTTTGCAAAGGCTCTTTGTGACTTGGGGGCTAGTATAAACTTGATGCCGTTAGCCATCTACCGGCAGTTGGGCTTAGGAGCTCCCAAACCAATGACTATGAGATTATTGATGGCTGACAGATTGGTGAAACGCCCGGTTGGTATTTTGTATGATGTACTTGTGAAGGTGGGGAAGTTCATATTTCCGGCAGACTTCGTGATTTTGGACTGTGAGGTAGACTTTGAAGTCCCTATTATTTTGGGATGACCCTTCTTGGCAACTGGAAGAGTATTAGTAGATATGGAGAGCAACGATTTGACTTTCAGGTTGAACGATGAGGTAGTGAAGTTTAATGTGTGCAAGTCAATGAGGCAACCGAAGGACATGAATGTCGTCTCGGTTATTGATGTTGTTGCCGAATCTGATATGATTATTTCTGTTGAAGAGAGACTTGATGTAGAGACATTAGCAGTAGTCATGATGAACTTCGATGATGATGACATAGGATATTATGAGGAAATTGTAAATGCTGTGGTTGGAATGGGGTCATATGGTTACGCCCCAAAGAAATTGGATCTCGATTTAAAGAATAGACTGACACCTCCTGCAAAGCCTTCTATTGAGGAAGCGCCAGTATTAGAGTTGAAAGAGTTGCCAGGCCATCTGAAGTATGCATTTTTGGGTGACAAAGATACCTTACCTGTAATCATCGCGACAGACCTTGTGCAATCTCAAGTTGAAGCATTATTATCCACACTAAGGAGACACAAGAGAGCAATCGGCTGGACCATTGCAGATATTATTGGCATCCCACCAGGTATTTGTACTCATAAGATACAGCTAGAAGAAAATTGCACTCCCACCACCGAGCACCAGCGGAGACTAAATCCGCCAATGCAAGAGGTGGTGAAGAAAGAGATCATCAAATGGCTCGATGCTGGAGTGGTTTACCAAATTTCTGATAGCAAATGGGTAAGCCCAGTGCAATGTGTTCCTAAGAGGGGAGGAATGACTGTGGTAGCAAATGACAAAAATGAGCTGATTCCATTAATACCTGTCACGGGGTGGTGAGTCTGTATGGATTACCGGAAGCTAAACTCCTGTACTCTCCGTGATCATTTCCCCATGCCCTTTATGGATCAGATGCTGGATAGATTAGCTGGAAGAGGTTGGTATTGCTTTTTAGATGGATATTCGGGGTACAACCAAATATCTATCGCCCCGGAAGATCAGAAGAAGACCACTTTCACCTGCCCCTATGGTACGTTTGCTTTTAGACGCATGCCCTTTGGTCTTTGCAATGCTCCTGCAACATTCCAACGATGCATGATGTCTATCTTTTCTGATATGGTGGAGAACACATTGGAAGTCTTCATGGATGACTTTTCGGTAGTGGGTGATGCATTTGATGATTGCTTGGCTAATCTGGGTCAGGCATTGCAAAGGTGTGAACAGTCAAACCTCGTGCTGAATTGGGAGAAGTGTCATTTCATGGTGAAAGAAGGCATTGTATTAGGGCACAAAATATCTATGAAAGGTCTCGAGGTGGATAGAGCCAAGATAGAAGTCATCGAGAAACTACCCCCACCCATTTCAGTAAAGGGTGTGAGGAGCTTTCTTGGTCATGCCGGTTTCTACCGAAGATTCATTAAAGATTTCTCCAAGGTTGCTACCCTATTGTGCAGGTTGCTGGAAAAGGAAACTAAGTTTGTCTTTGATGCTGAGTGTTTGAGGGCGTTTGAGTGCCTGAAAGAAAAGTTAGTGGATGCTCCTATTATAATTGCCCCGGACTGGTCCAAACCGTTTGAAATAATGTGTGATGCGAGTGGTGTTGCACTTGGAGCTGTTCTGGGACAGAAGCGAGACAAACTTTTTCACCCCATTTATTATGCTAGTAAAGCATTGAATGGGGCGCAAAAGAACTACACAGTGACAGAACAGGAGCTGCTGGCTGTTGTATATGCTTTTGAGAAATTCAGAGCGTACTTACTTGGTACAAAAGTGGTGGTGCACACAGATCATGCAGCCTTAAGGTATCTGATGACCAAAAAGGATGCAAAACCTCGACTAATCCGATGGGTGCTATTGTTGCAGGAATTTGACTTTGAAGTCAAAGATCTGAAAGGGTGTGAGAACCAGGTAGCGGATCATCTGTCCAGGCTTGAGAGGGAAGAGAACGTAATAGATGAACTGGAGATTGATGATGCATTCTCGGATGAGCAGGTGATGGCTGCGTCACTTGATATTGTGCCTTGGTACGCTGACTTCGCAAATTATGCGGTGAGTGACAAGATCCCGAAAGATTTGAACTTCCACCAGAAAAAGAAGTTTCTCCATGATGCAAGTAAGTTTTTCTGGGATGAGCGGTATTTATTCCGGTTGTGTGCTGACAACATAGTGAGGAGATGTGTACCGGAAGTGGAAATGACAAGCATCTTGCAAGCTTGCCATTCGTTCCCAGTTGGAGGACATCATGCGGGTAATCGAACTGCCCGAAAAATCTTACAGTGTGGGTACTATTGGCCGACAATCCATAAAGATTCCTATGAATTTGCCAAGTGCTGTGATCGATGCCAACGAAGAGGAGCGATCTCTCGCCGACAAGAATTTCCCATGTCCACTATTTTGGAGGTTGAGTTGTTCGACGTATGGGGAATAGATTTCATGGGCCCTTTTGAAAGCTCTAATGGGAACCGTTACATCTTGGTAGCGGTGGATTATGTTTCAAAGTGGGTAGAGGTGGTTGCTTTGGCCGATAACGAAGGTAGAAGTGTGGTGGCATTTTTAAAAAGAAACATCTTTGCTCGGTTAGGCACCCCTCTCACAATCATCAGTGATGGAGGTTCATATTTTTGTAATAAGGTGTTCCGGGCTGCTCTAGCAAAATATGGAGTGAAGCAACACAAGGTAGCCACACCTTATCACCCCCAAACCAGTGGGCAAGTCGAGGTGTCGAACCGAGAAATTAAAGAGATCTTGGCTAAGTCTGTGAATGTGAACCATCGAGATTGGGCGAGAAAGCTGGATGACGCACTCTGGGCGTACCGAACAGCGTTTAAGACGCCAATAGGTATGTCTCCTTACCAATTTG
This sequence comes from Jaltomata sinuosa, assembly GCA_003996215.1. Taxonomy (NCBI): domain Eukaryota; kingdom Viridiplantae; phylum Streptophyta; class Magnoliopsida; order Solanales; family Solanaceae; genus Jaltomata; species Jaltomata sinuosa. Next base: position 5,594 of record QJPP01003237.1, on the reverse strand, counting down.
TTTTTGGTAAAGCTTGTCACTTGCCCGTGGAACTTGAGCACAAGGCCCTTTGGGCGCTTAAAAAGTTAAATCTCAGTTGGAAAGAGGCATCGGAACTAAGGTTGGAACAATTGAATGAGATGGACGAGTTCCGATTGCGAGCATATGAGAGATCCGCTCTCTACAAGGAACGAATGAAGCTGTACCATGACAGAAAAATTGAGAAAAGGGAGTTCAAGGTTAGGGACTTGGTATTGTTGTTTAACTCCAGGTTCAAATTATTTCTCGGGAAACTCAAATCCAAATGGTCCGGACCATTCAAAGTACACCAAGTGTTCCCATCCGGTGCGGTCAAACTCGAAAATAAAGATGGTGAGTTGTTCAAAGCCAATGGGCAGAGGGTAAAGAAATATCTGGGCCTCCCGGAGGAGGTACATGTTCTGTCTTTGGTGTATCTTGATGAAGTCTAAGTAATCAAGACACCCGCGTCGTGCCGCGACGTTAAATCAGGCGCTGTATGGGAGGCAACCCATAGATTGTTGTTGTATTATGGTCTTAGAAAGATTTGATTTGTTAGAATTGGTTAATTGGTGCGTTGAGTGTGCAGGTACAAAAAGGTGGAAGTAACAGCATGATTCTGTCTACGAGTGACGGTTCCAGTTGACGGACCGTCACGCCTACGACGGCCCGTCACATGGACCATCATATGTTGACAAATATTCAGACCCACTGTTTGGTACTGACGTTATGAGTGACGGACCATCACGGACTAAGTGGACCGTCACTTCAGGTCGTCACCCACGAGACTCACAAGGGCTCACTGTCTAATTATGACGCACCAAGTGACGGACCGCCAAGTGGTTGACGGATCGTCACACCAGGCCACCGCATCAGGTAAGTTTTTTTTTTTAATTTTGGGCGACCCGACCCAAAACCAAACTGACCCGCTCGGTTATATATTAAATCATCTTCACCTTCATCCCACTCATATTATACTCTCAAGCTCCAACCCTCCATTAAAACAATAATCCTCTTCTCCCCAAGCAAGTCCACAACCCGCTCCCAAGTCCCACATCCCCATTGTCTTTTCTCCACCGTCGTCCAAAATGCAAGAAACCAACAAATTCCCGCTAGTTGTCCATCGGTTCATATAAATCAAAAGGGAATAGCGATTTCTTCTCACTAACAAAATCAAGGTACGATTCTAAACTCTTCCTCGTTGAGATTATTTGAGTAGCGTGACGAATTATCGGAGGAAATTGTTGGGTTTGTATATTTGTGAAATTGTCATAATGTAAATGTTGTTGGGTATGAGTGGTGTTGTTGTTTGAAATCGTAAATTTGACATGGGTGAAGTCTTGAGTAACCCATGAGACTAAACACATGATGGGTGGTGACTTTGTAAAACCAATGCCCGTAAAAAATGGGAAAACCCCTAATAGAGCACAAGGTGTTCGAGGAAATGCCTCAAAGAAAGTAAAATCACATTGCCTTAAAGTGACGGTTGGAATGACGGGCCATCACACACGTGACTGCCCGTCATCCAAACCGTCAACAATAGACAGTTCACTGTCTCAAAGTGACGGTCGGTGCGACGGTCCGTCACCAATGCGACTGACCGTCACCCGGACCGTCACTCCAAGACAGTGGCGATAAGTGAGTGTTTTTCCAGTTCTCATGTATTTAAACTTGTGCACGTGCAGGTACATGGCCCCCAAACAACAACCACCTCGCGGTCAAGCCCAAAAGAGGAAAGAAAAGACCGCTGCCACTCGGACCCTACTTGATGAATCGAGTAGCGACGAGGAAGCAGTTGAAGCCCCGACTTACCAGACTAGGCTAGCTAAATGAAGAACCACCCAAGTCTCTAGTCTGAAGAGGAGAGTGGGTCATCTAGCAGTGAGTCGGGGAGCGGTAGTGGATCTGAAGAAAGTGGTAGCTCCAGCCCCAATCCGGAGGATGTAGGTGGTCCTGAAACCACCAAAATTGCAGGGAGTGCACCCATGGATAGAGAATCGATCCGGTGGGCATTTAAGGATGCTCAGAAGCACTATCTTGACGGTCTTATCAAAACAATGTCGAGAAGCCACAAAAGACCGATAGCTGAAGAAGTGCAAATCATGACCACGGATCTGCCTGAATACCCAGTTCTTCAGACACAGTTTCAGAGGTATCAGCTCGAGTGGATGAGCTCACCCCCGGGCTAGTCCGGGAATTCTATGCCAACTATTTGGCACTGTTGGAGAACAAATGTGAGCCAGGAAAAGGGGTTAAATCAGCACCAAGGCAGGACAGGGTGCCGGTTCGGGGTAAACAAGTGAACATCTCCCGAGAAATGATCAACAGAGTCCTCTTTGGCCCTGAATACATCCCTCCACCTGATATGCCAGAGTTTCATGACAAGATTTCCAACGCCTACTCGCAGAGACCATGGTTAGTCCAAACATTGACTGATGGCTTACCATCTTGGCTAACTCAGAGGGGACGGATATCGAAGCAATCACTAAGCTTCGTAGCCAAGTTTTGGTGGGCGGTTGTGCGGTACAGGTTATTTCCAATAGGAGGAGACAATAATTTGGATGAGGGAAGAGCCATCCTTGTGGCAAGCTTGATAGCCGGGTACGTCATCAACTTCGGAATGATAATTGCAGACGAGATGCGCACCAGGGCCATAAAAATTACTTCTTCTTTGCCGTTCCCGTGTCTAGTCACTGAGTTATGCAGGCGTGCAGAGGTACCGATATGGGATGGTATTGATAAGCAAGTGACAGCGTCATCAAAGCAAAATATTGACAAACCAAAGGATGACACTAAGTTTGAAATGAGGATTCATAAGCCTCAGATCTTCGAAGATCCAACCACAACCACCTCCGAGGCAACCGACACCCCATCAGGCACAGAAATGCCACTTGCAATGTTTGATCCAAAAACTTCACAGACAATGAGAGCTACTGCTGAAATCTCTGGCACTGCGGCAAGGCCTCCTCTACCACCAGAATATCACATGAACCCCCAAAATTTTGCTAAAATGGTGCAAAAGCAGAAACAGTTGGATAAACAAATTGCCGCTTGGATGGACTTGTTCAAACCCACCATTGATGAAGCAATATGGGAGGCTCTGAAGCCATTTGAGGGGTTGCGCGCAAGGGTCAATGCGATGGAAACCCGGATGGATGCAAGGCTAAACGAAATGAGCATCCCGGACCTGGCAAGATTTGAGGTGGAACTAAAGAAGGTGAAAAATGATATCACAGTCCTCAAGCAAGAAAAAGCACTTTATGAGGAGACTTCGGAGTTCATGGACTTGGACGAAGAAACCACGATAGTGGATTTGATGGGTCGGCCACTGAAAATTAATGAACCCCAAGCAGGTGAAAGTGGGGTAAAGAAGTCAAAGAAGAGGAAGCACAAAAAGATATCAGCTGAGGAGGACGAGTTAGAGGTTGCGAAGCAGCGGTCGGTAGTTGATGAGCAGCTGCGACAGGAAAGAGTGCGTGCCCAAGCAGGTGGGGCATCATCCAGTGCAGTACCGGAGTCTGAAAAGACCCCAGATGTTGATGAGCCGCATACGGAAACCTAGGTTTCCCAGGTACCCCTATGCCTTTATTCCGAATATCTATTTCTTTGAGCATTGAGGACAATGCTAAACTCTTTTGTTAGGGGTAGGAGTACCACCACCGGAGGTTTTTGTTGCCGTGTTTCTTTTCCTCCGGTGTGCTATCTAGTAGAACTGGCATGTTTAGGTTGTCATTTAAATTTTAGTTGTGTTGTGATGTCTACACCAAGCATGGCTTTTTGAAAGATGAACTAAAAGGAGCCCCCTCTGAAAAAGTTGATTTTGTACTTATGTTTGAAACGATTGACTGTTCTGGATCCTTGAATGTCATTGTGTGGTTATGATTGTAATAATTATGCTTAAGCCGAGCTGTTGTTTTGATAGTTGGTAGTGGTATGGGTTCTTGGTGCCAAGTGTGTGTGAGCTTCTTGTTATAAATTCTTATTCTGTGCATGCATCTAGAACTTGCCCGGTCTATTTTGTTAAGTTTGAAGTTGGTTGCTTAAGAAAGGATCACAGGCCCTTTTTATGTGCAGTCCACTTAGCCTATAAGACCATCCAAATGCAAATAATCCCTTTGATCCCTGTTTGAGCCATAATTGACCCTATTCTTTCAATAACCTGTCACCGTTCCTTTTTAACTTTGAATCCCTATTTTGGCCCTGGTCCTTCCTTGGAGATCGTGCACCTCAACTCAGGCAATCAGCCTAAGTTGAGGGTGGCTACTATAGAGGTAAATGATAAGAAAAATAGGATGGATAAGATTGGTTGTGAATAGAATTTTCGAGTGTGTGCTTAAAAAGAAAAAAAAAAGAGAAACGAAAAAAAAAAGGTGAAAAAGAATTGTCAAAATAAAGAGGCCGCACCTGTAGAGAAAGAATGGAATAAAAAGGTGAATAAGGATGGACCAAGTAAAGATAAGTGGAAATAGTAGGTCGGTGATTCCAAGGAAGGTTTAATCACTATTCCCCAAACATATCCTACCTGCACCCGAAGCCTCATTACAAGCCAAAACAAGTCCTGTAGTGATCCTGAACGGCTTTCTGAAAAAATTAAAATAGAATAGCAAGGGCAAGCTTATGGCATCGCATGTGCATTGTTTGAAATCGTTTGTGAGTGTGAGCACCTTACCTAGTCCTAAATCTTGTGTGTGGGACTTCTTTGTGGTGAGGGCACCAGGATCTCTATATTATCTATTGACTGTTGGGATAGCTGTGCGTGTGTATGTAGAATATTATATCATATCATAATAATATGTTTGGATCCTTGCAAGTTAGCGTTCCATACATTTGTGTACTACCAGAGGGTGGCTTGATTTAAATTTAATAGACTGTTGAGTGGCCATGATTTGCTAAGGATTTGTGTTTGTATTCTTAGTTGAGTCGTCAGTTGTTTTTGTGTCATGTTGCTTGAGGACAAGGGAACATTTTAAGTTGAAGGTGTTGATGTGCCTGGATTCTACGGCACATTTTGACACCATTAACTAAGAATACTTGCAAGTTTTCAAGCAACTTTTGTGTCTTTTGATGTTTTTATGTTGTATTTGCAGGGAATGTAGACAAGGATAAAAAGGAAGTAAAAATACTCAAGCCAAGTAACAAGGGTTGGGCTTGACGGAGGACCTGACGGCTCGTCACACAGGTGACTGACCGTCAGGAGAGCCACCAAACCGGGCATCAGCTAAAGGAGCCACTGGATAGCGGCGACGGTTGGCACGATGGCCTGTCACACCCGTGACGGACCGTCAGCCAAGCCGTCAAGTAGGAGCTCAAGGAGAGCCTGCACTGGATAGCAGCGACGGTTGGCGTGACGGACTGTCACATGGGTGACTGACCGTCAGCTAAACCGTCAAGTCAGAGCTAAAAGATGGTATGCACTGGATAGTGGCGACGGCAGGGAGTGACGGCCAGTCGCAGTGGCGACGGTCCATCAGGCGACTCGTCAAACGCGATGCGGGATTCCAAAAATCCTATTTTTGGACTTTATTTCCTGGACTACTATAAATACCCTGTGTTAGGTTTATTTTATTATTCATTACCCAATAGTTCTAGGATATTTT